>JAWQFJ010002177.1:70315-110105 GCA_034096865.1 Theodoxus fluviatilis | reverse complement strand
TCACCTGCTGTTCCCATATGCCCTCCTTCTACCCCTCCTCCTCCTCCTCCTCCTCCTCCTCCTCCTCCTCCTCCTCCTCCTCCTCCTCCTCCTCCTCCTCCTCCTCCTCCTCCTCCTCCTCCTCCTCCTCCTCTTCTTCTTCTTCTTCTTCTTCTTCTTCTTCTTCTTCTTCTTCTTCTTCTTCTTCTTCTTCTTCTTCTTCTTCTTCTTCTTCTTCTTCTTTTTTCTTCTTCAGCAGCAGCAGCAGCAGCACCAGCAGCACCAGCAGCAAGGAGAGCAACAGCAGCAGCAGAAACACTAGCATGTCGATGTGTCGATGTCATTTACTCTTTACCTAATCACCTTGTGAGTGCAGCGACTGCACCGTGGAGTGCAGGCGGCGGTGCACACCTTGACATTCAGAGTCTGGGTCGGGCTGTTGGCCGTGTGCTGTGTTTGCCCTCGTGTCCACTGTTGCACACTGGGAACGTGGAGGAATGCCGCACTATCTGCCACCAGGTGGCGTGGCAGATGGGGGCAAGGGCAGGAGTAGCGGGAGGCGTGACTTCAGGACTGAGGGCAAGATTGCACCTCCTAAACCCTGTTGGCATTTCGCATTGAGTAGGCACGGAACATTCCTTCCTTTCCTCTCCGTTGCAGCCGCTCTTGACTCCTTCACCAACTTACAGCAGAACCGTTGAGAGAGGGAGGGGGAGAAAGAAAAAGATTGAAGTCTGCCTTAATGAGATAAAAAAGACTCCATGACTAAAATGCATGGCTGGGTGCTAAATTGAGCTGCCTATTTTGAGACAGTTTCCGTTTGTAGATTCTTTTCATTACGAAGTCGGTCAGTTTTTATGTATGGGGAGAGAATTCGATGGGATCAAATTTTTTAAGATTGTGTGCGAGTTGTTTGTTTTATCGTCATTGAAATCCGTTATTTTCCTTGTTTGTGTTCTTTCTCCTTCTAATGAAGATCCTACGGTAGCTCTCGTTTTTTCAATACCTGTTCCTTATGCTCCTCTGCTTCTCCTGTTTCTTTTGTGCCTTCTGCTCCTGTTCCTGATGCTCCTCCTGTATGCTCCTCCTGTTCTTTATGCTCCTCCTGTTCTCTATGCTCCTCCTGTGCTTCTTCTGTCTTTTCTTTCTTCTTCCTTTTCCCACCATTTTTCTCATTCCTCCTTCTTTCTCTTCTTTCTCTGCCTGCTCCTTTTCCTCTCTCCCTCTCTCTCTCTCTCTCTCTCTCTCTCTCTCTCTCTCTCTCTCTTTCTCTCTCTCTCTCTCTCTCTCTCTTCCTCGTGCTCTTTCTCTCTTTGCCGTCTCGCGCTCCTTTCTTATACTCAATTTTTGCTTCTATCCCTCAACAGCCCATCCTCGCCTACGCTGATCCGAAAAGCCTCCTTTTCTACCTGCATGTTCCTTTCTGCCGTGTTTTCTCGTTTGTTTGCGAGTAGCTAGCCCTGGAGTGCCGACACGACAAACAGCCTGTCAGTCCACTGATGGTATGCCAACCCTTTCACTCCCTCCATTTCCCCCCTGACACCTTGCCACTGACGGACGCTGTGGTCACTCAGGGGTCAGTCCTGGGTCATTTTAACGTCCGTCATCATTCCTTGCATACAAACGTGCCAGATCTTCTCGCAATAGGTTCCTGCCTCTTCACGATTTTCTCGCTCGCCCGCAACAGGGCTTTGGTACGAGAGGTCAAGCTGTCTGTCACGGGCATCGAGTCTTAAGGTCTTCCTGGTGTTAATGTCCGGTGAAGGATGAGTGACGCTGCAGCTGTCAAGCTGTCCATCTATCTTGGCTTGGTGAGCAGGGTGGAGGGGGGGGGGGGGGGGGGGGCGGGGGGATGGATGATGTGTGTTCAGGAGAGGCGGATCCAGAAAGGGGAGAGGATGAGGTAGAAGAGAGCAGAAGTGGAGAAGGAGGAGGAGAAGGAAAACACGAGGAGAGGAGAGATGAAACAGAGGAGGAGGACGACGACGATGACGACAGCTAGAGCAGTAAAGAAGGAGGAGGAGATTGAGAATTGTGAAATGGGGAACTTGAGAGGTTTAGGAAAAATTAAAAGGGAGTTGAATTTTAAAAAAGCTAAGGGGAGAGGGGGGGGGGGGGGAGATGGGGGTAGGAGAAGCGTGAGGATGGAGAGAGGGGAGTTGAGAAGAAAAGAGGGGAAAGAGGAGTAGAGGGAGTTGAGAGAAGCAGGAAGGGAGAGGAGGAAGAGAGGCGGCATGCGAGGAGGAGAAGTTGAAAAAGAGGAGAGATGGGGCAGGGTGGAGGAATTGCCCTCCAGTGACTGAGTGGATTCCAATGCCAGCACGAAGCCGACCATTATTTTAGTCTTCTCTCGTTCCCAGCTGTCTTGAGCCTGGCAGATGTCTCACTGTGCGACATCAGGGTTGCCACCTGTCGTGTCCACTGTGACCCCAACTCCCACCTCTCCCACTTGACCTCATCCCCCACTCCTTGCCCTCTGTGACCGTTGTTTTACTGCCCTTGGTATCCACACCTGCACCCACGTTGATGAATGATGATGAAGACGACAGTCAACTTCTTCCTAACCATGGAATTCTACCGCCCTGTGGATCGGGGGTGAGAATAGACCCACCGCGTCTCCCTCCGCAGTTCATAGGGGGCGACTGACAAGGAACACGGAGTGTCATCAAATCGCTGATAGCAGTTTTCCTAATTGAAAAATCATTTCCCTCGACTATCCTCAAAATGAATGTAGATTTATCTTTGTAACCTGCTTTTATGAATTATCAGATAGCGTCTTGATATGCTTCCCTTTAAAATGTTATTATCACTTACTTTTTGTGGCGATTTATTTTTAACGCCTGCTTTGTTTGCAGTCAAGCCAGGCTAAGTTGAATCAAACAGAGGTAAATGCAAATACGTATTATCAATTTTCAAAGACATGACTATTTTTCTCTTTTGTCTCTTCTTCTTTTCTCTCTTAACTTCGTCGTCTCCTTTCACCACTTTTCCACAAGGAAGCCACGATCACTTTCTGGAGCTGGCGCTGCCAAGCTCACTGTATCTTTATCACGAGGATCGGTCTTCTGTAAATCAGTCCCAGGGCGGAAGGGTGGGGAAGTGTTGCTGTGACCTCTGCTGCCAGGTCCAAGTGCTTTTGGTGCCACGCACACCCCTCCACCAGCACCTCTCTTCACTTCTCCTTTGTTCGCCTCTCCCTCCCCCCTCTCCCTCCCCCTCTTTCTCCCCTCTCTTTCTCCCCAAACCCACCCACCCAGTCCTTTTACTGTTTCGGCCCTCGCCTCCCGCCCTCTCTCTCCCTTGGCGATCTATTTTTTTCCAACTCTCATCTGCCCTCTTCCGCTCAATCTGTTTCGTAGATCTGCACTCTATTCCACAACTGGAGCCCCCTCCACGCCCCTATCCCATCCCTGTCCCATCCATGTACTCTTTCCTTTCCCTTTCCTCAGTCATCTCCAAATCTCTCGAACTCTCCCTTATCCCCGTCTCTCGAGGTCCAACCCTCTCCATGACCCTATCCTTTCACTGTTCCAGTACCTTCTCAGGGTTTTAATCCTTGGTCCCTTTAAAATTTCAGATTCATCCCCACCCACCCACATCCCACCCCCCACCCACATCCCACCCCCACCCCCACCCTAATCCCCCATTCAAGGCATCTCAGTTCTTCATTTCTACAGTGTCCCAGCACTACTGGAGTACACAGGTGTCTCGTCTTCCACTGTAGTTGGAGCAACACCTTCACTTCCACAGTCCCAAGCTGGACTTGGCTGTCGTGAGGAGTCTGATAAGGAGACACGGCCGTAATGACCTGGCCAGGCTCCTGATAACGTGCCCCTCCTTTCCTGCTGTTAGGTCTCCAGCAGAGTGCCTGCCCTGTGTGGAAAGTGTGGGAGGACTCCACGGGACCATCGGCGTCTGATACATGCACTGAGTTTGTAACGTAAATGCATGAGACATTTGGGCGGTAATCGCTGGACGCGCCCTCCCCTCACCCTCCCCCCTTCTCCCCTTCCCCCCCTTCCCCCCCTTCCCCCCCTTCCACCCTTCCCCCCCTCCGACTGGAACCCGTGGTCGCAGAGCTTTTTGACCCTCTTCTCCCCTTTGAGTTGGAGGTGAGAATATACCCACTGCGTCTCCTTACATTGGGGGGGGGGGGGGGAATATTCCCACTGCGTCTCCTTACATTTGGGGGGGAGAATATACCCACTGCGTCTCCTTACATTGGGGGGGGGGGGAGAATACTCCCACTGCGTCTCCTTACATTTGGGGGGGAGAATATACCCACTGCGTCTCCTTACATTGGGGGGGGGGGAGAATACTCCCACTGCGTCTCCTTATATTTGGGGGGGAGAATATACCCACTGCGTCTCCTTACATTGGGGGGGGGGGGGGAGAATATACCCACTGCGTCTCCTTAGACGTTTTGCAAGAGGCGAATGAATAGGGAAATCAGGACTTTACTTGTTCTTGATTCAAACAGCTCCTGAGGATTTCGTTATCAATGGCCTTGCATAGCCTTCAAAGGCCGATATACCGTAAAATTCCATCCATCCATCCATCCATCCATCCATCCATCCATCCATTCATTCATTTTTGCTCTCTCCAGGAACTCGAGGGCGGAAGACCTGAGGCAGCACTCTCTGTGTTTTGACAGGTCTCCAGTGAGACATTCTGTGAAGACACACTACATGCCCGCCATGTGACCGCCGCCTTTTATTCGAGTTTGTCAATTCTCATAGGGAACGGGTTTGATATTTTGGCACGGTATGTGTGTGTGTGTGTGTGTGTGTGTGTGTGTGTGTGTGTGTGTGTGTGTGTGTGTGTGTGTGTGTGTGTGGGTGGGTGTGTGTGTGTGCGCCTGTGCCTATAAGGTGCCTCCCTGTGATCGATCTACTGAAATAAGGCCTCGAAAGTTCCATGACACATATTCCTGCTCATCAGAGAGAGCCATTGAACGGCAACCGACGAATACGATTCGCTTGCAATCTGTCTCCACGGATTTTCTTGAGACAGGTGGACCCTTCCTTTGGTAAAAAAAAGAATTGAATTTGGAAAGAAAAATTAACAAGGAATCAAAATCATCTGATCATCATTAGTTTTGTTTGGTTTCCCTTTGAAAAACAGACGAATGGAATTTTGTCGAGGAGGGTACGAGATACCATCAGTCTCAGCGGCACGGGAAACGTCCCAAGTTACCCACACTCTGCTGCTTAAATTGCCGTGGTTGAAGTCAACGCCAGACAAGCAGATCAAGTTTCAAAGAGATCGGATCGTTTATCTGCGTGTGGAAATGGCACAGGGAAAATTCTCCACTTGAGACTTTGCTTTAGCATTCCACACAAGCCCGTCTGTCCGCTACTGAGCATGTGTGTGTGTGTGTGTGTGCGCGCGCGCACCGCGAGTGTAAGGAGGTAGGGTAAGGAGGTGAGGAAAGGGAAGGGGGTGAGTAGGGGTGGGTGGGGGGTTGGGGAATGTCAGTGTGGGACTGGTCTGTCTTTGGAAAGGCAAAGGGAGGAAATGCTGGACATGTTTGAGCATGACCAACACGCCACCTGAAGTCCACCTGTGTCCGTTTGTTCCGGTCACCAGCCATGTTGGACGACTTTTCGGGGAGTGTGTGAGACAATCCTCCACCACCACTTTTCCCCATGCCCTGTAGAGCAACCCCATCTTCATCTCCTTCTTACAGCACACACACACACACTCCTCTTTCTATCCCACATTTCATCTCGGCTCCACACCTCCAACCCATCCATCCCAGTAGCGCTAGCGCCCCCTTCCCATCATTCACTTGCTCCATATTCGTTGCACAGATCTCGGTCATCCCACCCCCTTTCATACCAGCCCTCATTATCCCCACTTTCCTTCATCCCAATGTCCTCCTCCGCACTCTTTGCCCCTCTTCCGCAAGCTACGTTCAGCCTCCCACCTCCATCCCTCCCTTTCGACACTGCGTGACAGACTTTTTTTTACAGTTGACCTTTCCCCTTTGCAAATGAAAGCTTGAACAGAGCAGCACCTTTCGAGCTCAGACCACTGAGCTGTAGTATATATACATATACAGCTCAGTGGTTCAGGCTTGGCAGTGCCTGCTATGTGAGTAGAGAGAAACAAAGCTGCAGGTCCATGCTGAGGACATTGTGTGTGCTGCTTGGAAAAGCGTATATGATATATTGCTCGAGCAGTCTGGTCATGAACAAAGTTACATATAGGTCGCCATTTTCGTTTTCCTCTCTCATCACCTGGAAATGTGTTAATTTGATAACTATTATCGATGATTCACTTTTAGCGTCTTTTCTGAGAATGTACAGATTTGTTCGTCTAATTGTCCTCTATATCACTGCACGATATTGCCTGGTTGTAATGGAAATGAGTGGCGTGGTCATTTTGGAATCGGTTTTGTCTTCTGGAGGCTTTAATTTGTGGATTGTTAATTTACCTGTTGCTCTGCTGGGCAGAAAGTTTTTTTATGACTGTTTGTCACGAAGTCAAATGAGACTGATTTTTACTGGTTCTGCATCGTCTGCTGAAACAGAAAAGATGTGACTATAATTCTCAGACTGCATGTGCAGATCTCTCCAATGTCCGTCCGCTTAAAAAAAATGTTTGGCATGCGCCCAATATCGCTGAGTTGGGGTAGGGATGAGCAGTTGTCGTGAAACCGTCATCAACATCCTCTCCGATGGCAGGTCGAGGATCTAAGTTTTTGCTCACACTTTCCTCTCGCACGTTGGGCCGACGTGGCCCCAACTTGCCCGCCTGATGTTTTATGCATGGCGCCCATTATCAGGAATGCGCTGCCCGCGCTTCTCCAAAACAGAAAACCGTTACAGCGCCAGGTCGCCTCCCGGTGTGATCCAGACCTGTAGAAACAATGGCCGGCTTCCCCTGGCCCTCCCTTCCTCTTCATTTCTCCTCTCCTCCCCCCTCAGTCGTGCTATGAAGCGAATAATGGGCCAGAGGGCACGGCAGGGTACTTATGTTGGCCCCACGTGACTTGCTTATTGGGTTTCTTCGCTGTGCAGATTTGCTCCCTTTCAGTGGGTCTTGACATTGCATGTGACAAGTGGCGAGAGATTGGTGACCCTTTTTTGTTGGACGGTTTGTTTCGAAAACCCATCTGCAGTGTAATCCTCCCAGCAATGTTCTACACTACGGCAATACAGCAGTTTTGGAATTATGAACTGGTTTATGTATGTTTATGCTTGTTTGCCCATCTCTCCGTCGACATACCAAAATTCATACCTGTAAACTTGAATGTATATTTTGACAGTTTTGTCATGATGTGGAAAGACCGCATAGCCCCAATGCATGTCGACCTGGGTATCAGGAAACGATTAGTCGTTTCTGTCATGTGGGAATGAGGAACGAGGCTCAAAATCCTGATCCTGACATGCCGACTTACCGTCGATAAATGGTTGCCCCAGCGCTTTGTGAGGTAATGTTCCTCAGTAGTATATGTCGCCGAGTTTGATGGACAAAGACCCAAATTTAGGTGTGTACAAATCTAAAGTGTGTATGTTTTGCACAGCACGTGATATACATCAGTTCATTCTCTGCGATCGTGCTTTAAGAGGTACCTCGTATGTTCTATTTGACATTATTATTGCAAGAGCAGAACTCTGCATTTTGCATGGGTCACAAGTTAGCATAACACCGTCTGGATATATTCATGGAGCTTGATTTTGAACCTCCAGCTTGCCACTGCACCCACGGCAATGGGAGTTACACTTACAATGCTACCAAGCAGAACCTACGGTAACGACTGTCGGCTTACATATAACGCAGTCCGTTTTGAGTTTTCTGAGTAGCCTTCACCTACTTTTCGCTCCCTCTCTCTCTCTCTCTCTCTCTCTCTCTCTCTCTCTCTCTCTCTCTCTCTCTCTCTCTCTCTCTCTCTCTCTCACACACACACACACACACACACACACACACACACACAGAGCGATACGTACATCGCGCTCTACACACACGGAGACTGAGGAGGCCGGCAGGACTAGGGAACGTAAGAGAGCACCTAGCGTGTCATGAGGTCTTTAGCGTGGCTTGCTCCTTTCTTCATCGCCTGATCAGTGTCAGCTCAGGGCCCCGAGCGCAGCTCGCCAGTGCCTTTGCCCAGTCAGGCAGTTCTACCGTTCCACAGTCTCTGGACGTCTTGGAGCCGAGTCTCAGAAAGTGGCACCGACGCTGCTGGATAAGGCCTCTTCGACTTCGGGCCGACGGCGCATGTAGGTGTGCATGTCTGGGTGCTGGCTCCTGTCTGAGACTGCAGTCAATGCCAGCCTGAAAAGGTGGGTGCCAGCACCACGGCAAAAGGCTCAAGTGGTTCAGGATGAAGTCTAGTGACGCCAGGTGGGTGAAAATTGAAGTTTGGAAATGGGTGACGGTATGTGTGTGTGTGTGTGTGTGTGTGTGTGTGTGTGTGTGTTTGTGTGTGTGTGTGTGTGTGTGCGTTTGTGCGTGTGTGTGCTTGTGTGTGTATATGTGTATGCGTGTGTGTGTATGTGAGTCTGTGTATGTGTGTGTGTTTTGTCCGTGCTTGTGCTTACGCGTGCGTCCATGCAGGTGCGAATGCAAGAAACAGAGATACAGACAGGCGCAGAGAGAGAGAGAGAGAGAGAGAGAGAGAGAGAGAGAGAGAGAGCACAAGAACGTCGACGAAACAATCTTTCTTTCAGTTTGAGAGCATGGACAGACGAGAGTGAAAGCAGGTTCAGCACACCAAGTGGGAGGCAGGGGAATTTTGCGTGCTAAAACTGTCGTTGCCTCGTGCGCAATCCATAACGATGCTTGAACGTCTATTAAGTGAGTCTGCACGTATCTGTTATGTTGCAAAAACGTTGTTGTCGGGTGTAGTCAAAGCTGCAGTTGCCGTTAAAGACACCGTCTTCCATCAACAAACTCTGTTTAGAACGCAATCTGTCGAAGCGAAAGTGTTCATCGGCTCCCTGAGCAAGATTGTCAGGCGTCGACATACCACTCGAGAGATGTTGGCTGGATTCTGTTTACACTTCACTCTGCTTCATGTCATCAATCATCCGCAGTCAGCGGCAAACACTTGGAAAAGGAGGGACCAACAATCGGTGCACACTCATATCAGGTTTGAAGGCTTTGGCTACGTGTA
Organism: Theodoxus fluviatilis; assembly: GCA_034096865.1. NCBI lineage: Eukaryota > Metazoa > Mollusca > Gastropoda > Cycloneritida > Neritidae > Theodoxus > Theodoxus fluviatilis. Next base: position 101,002 of record JAWQFJ010002177.1, on the reverse strand, counting down.
TTGTTTGCCCTCCTGTTGGCAGTCGGTCTGAACGCCAAGCAGCCACTAATTGCCAAAAAAGAGGGAGTGCGAGGATGTGAGTGAGTCGTTTACTTCTGAACTGGAGTTGTAATTAGCCGTGAATTGCGTCACCTTCGACGCCAGAACGCAGCCATTGCTTCCACTCGATCCCTGTGGCAGTCGACCAACTCTTCACACCTCGAATTGTCCCGCTGTGGTCTTCATGCGCAAAACTTGGCAGGGCCGGACCCAGGGGGGGGTTCCAGGGGTTCCGGAACCCCCCCCCTAGAAAAAGCATGTACCTTGGTTTGAGGTTTTTTTTTGTTGTTTTTTTGTGTCTCCAAAAACAATGCTGCTCTTACCCCTCAAAACAAGGCCCAGAATGCACCAGATTGCACAGATTTTAACCGTTTTTCAAAAATTTTCCGGGGGGGCATGCCCCCGGACCCCCCTAGGCGCGCTCGTGGCTTCGCCACTTCGCTGATTTGTCCCCCCCAACCAAAAAGGAACCCCCCCCCAACAACTCATTTGGTCCGGCCCTGCTTGGGGAGCACGACCATCAATCACGGGTTGTAAAACCGTTTTACTTACCTGGTGGAAATCCAAGCCGGTTCGTAACCCTGCTCCCCCCCCCCCCCCCCCATCCCCCTTTCCCTCTCGCCACATCCAAACTGACATCGCCAAGACCCCCGATCCCCACACCTCTCCACCCAAGGAAGGGGGGCGAAAGGAAGGAGGAGGGGCGTAGCGGAGGGCTGATGTATTCGTGGTGTCAGGTCTGCGCCCGTGACGACAGCTCGCCTATGTCTAGCCCCGGGCGTCCTCGGCTACACAGTCCCCTCTCTACTCCCCCTCTCCCCCCTCTGTCCCCTCCCTGTCTGCCCCCGGTATGCCTCGGCAGTCCTGCTCCACGCTACTCTCGTATGGACGTGCGGATGAGCCCAGCTGCTTTTTGTAGTGCTATGGGCTGAGATTTCCTTGAATGGTGTGGCTGGATTCACAACCACCATATGCACTTGAGCTTGACTGGACACTTAGAGCTGATGTTGGTGGGAATTTCAAGACTGCCTGGTTGGAATGGATTGGATTGGATTGTGCAAAAGAGTTGAGATCCTCTTGACTTGACAGAGCTCGCATTACGGTCTACGTTAGTCAACAACACCTTGAGCCCGTTGTATGGAAATAGTCCTCGTTGGACGTAGGTGTGAAATAGGATTAAATCACATCTCGCAGTTGTTTTTTCCAAGCTGCAAAGCTGGCCATTCAGCAGTTCGAATCTGACTGACAACCAGGTCCACCTGGGTCACAGGAATGTCATCATCGGGTCGCACAGCTCAAAGGTGACTGCTGAGTGAGGGCTTGATTGAATCACTGACAGGACTCGAAAATAATGAAGGCCGCAGTGCTAGTATAAGGCTTTGCCCACCCCACCCCACCCGCCTTTGAAAAAAAAAAGTATGTCCATAGTGTTTCACAGAGAGGACACCTTTGACTTGACCAAAGATATGAGAAGTTTGAATGCGAAACCTGAGCTCAGGTCATCTTCCTGTGTTCTGTGTGGACTGCAGAGCAAAGAGCTGATGAGACACTGACGTTTCCTGTTGTACAAGTGTCAGGAGGACCCCGTGATTGTGCGTGACCTTTCCTCGAGTTGCCGACTCGTGTCTGTCCGGATTACCGACTTGACAAGTCGACTGAATGAGCGGTCCCTCGTTGTGAGGACAACTGTCAACACACGAAATCCCAGGTAGATGAAAACGCTTAGAGTACAGGATTACATGCCTATGTTGATGGACTCGGAATCTCCTCTTGGTCATTGTGTGATAGTTACAAGACAGCATTGACTGTGTGCACAGCTGGAGGACTTTCCTTGGTGCTACACAATGCTGGTATCCAGCTACTCTATTTTCCAACAGCGTCACCCAGGTGCGTGATTACACCAGCAGGAAATCTTTTAGTGAAGCGGTTATCCAAAACGGTTCACATTTTGTGGGACAGCCACCTCGAACGGTTCAATCTGCGGACAGAGCTGGCAGTCTCGCGGCTGTTTTCAACCGGATTGTTGTTTCTCGCTCACGGACCCATTCATCACGCGTACTGGATCGGGTTCGCTCGTCAACTCTCGCGCGCTCGAGTTTCCTACCTTCTTTGTTGATTCTACCGCCTCTGGCGTTTTCTCAATGGGCCCTGGCTATTATTTCTACGGCCCACCAACAAATGGAAAGGATGCACGTTTAACGAGAACCTGTCTTCTGTAAGCTGCGACTCGGGCCTGGTGGAAGTAAGTAAAAACTTAGCACAGAAACAGTCTTCGTGGTGGAGGATTACACGCAAGGGGTGCCCTGTGTGCTGATAGCTTAGTGGCTTACCTGAAAGACACACACACACACACACACACACACACACACACACACACACACACACACACACACACACACACACACACACACACATGAACTGGTGGCCAGACGGACGGACAGACAGACAGACTGACGGGCAGACACACACCAATAGCCATGCAGTCCCCTGGAGAGGAGCGAGCGTGAGACACGCTTAGATCACATGTTATCACGCAAGCAAACAGACTCACACTGGCCCCGGAACGGCGACTGCCTGGCCTCTTTGTTCCCCGTGTTCTCGTGTTGTGTGTTGACTTTGTGCGTTGTGCGAACGTTCTCGAAGCACGCGCAGCAGGTGGACGGCGCTGCAGCTGCACAGTGCTCGTATTGCAGTCGCTGCATTCCTGGGACTCGAAAAGACTGCAGCGGCCTTGCCCCACCCTGACAGACGCCAGTCCCCCGCCCCGCCTTCCGTGAATCTATCGCTGATCTTTCCCGCTGTCGACATGCTTTAGTTACGGGCCACGCGCCAAGGTGACTTCTGGAATTCTTGTGAGACCTTGCATTCCGTCTATTGTGCCCTGGTCCTTCCTTCCACCTGTTGTAGTAACGGCGTGCTCATTTTGAAGACAATTGAAGGAGCCCTGGTCCCTCCTTTCACCTGTTGTAGTGTCGGCGTGCTCGTGTTGAAGACAACTGAAGAAGGAGGAGAAATTATTGAGATCATTTATGAGAGTACATCATGTGCTTATCTAGGAATGTACTTGGCATGCATTAAGGTTGCAGTGATAGCGTGAAGATGAGCTAGACGGCTGGAGCAGAGAGCCGTCCATGGGAATCTGCGGAGGTTTACACCATGTTCTCGTTTTCATGGAACATGCGAGGCAGAGCGAAAAGGGTGACTGTGATGGCAGATTGATGTTCTGGACAGATTGAGAAGAGAACAACCCCTGATCATAGACAATTACATCGTGTGTGTTTTTTTTCGAGGAATGTCCCAGGCAGTGCGTATAGTGAAAGTGTACTAATGATTTGAGTAGCTGGAGGAGGAAGATAACCTTCTTGAGTTATCATATGAGCTTAGGTCGTATCGTAATGATCGAGGCATATACTGGACAGCGTATAACACTTGCAGTATCAGCCTAGCTGCTGTCTTGAACAGCTGAAAACTTTAGAAAATCTGGGGAGACTCATTGGTTTTCTGTCGCCTGATCGTCATCTGTTAGTATAGCAAACGGTGTGTAACAGTTGCAGAACTAAGCGAGTTGATGTTCTGGAATGGTGAAAGTCTTGAAATACTCAGTGGGCATATGTCACCAGCTCAATATGAAGGAATATACTGAGCAGTGCGTAAAAGTCGCATGTGGAAACCAGAGATACGCCTGCAAGGTCAGGATCTAACAAAAGAACAGCAGTGAAGAGCAGACGGCAGTTGCGCCTTATACAATGAAGCACTTTGTGTGCACTGTCGTGGAGTATGAATAGCAACCCGTGCAAGGTGCATGTTGAATCCCCAGGACATCCAACGTGGCTGTGAATAGGACGAGTGAAAAGAAAGGAGAGAAGCTGCAAGGACGGTCCAGGAAATTCGCCCTGCATTTCCTTGTTGAGGCTTTTATGTGGCTTGACCGCCTCTCGCCCAAACGTGTTTATTGGGTAACAACGTGACCAGGATGCGATTCAGACAAAGAGGGAATACTTGTGCTTGAAGTCCCGCGTTGAAACCCCAGCCAAATCACGGGAAGGATTCAGACAAAGGCAATAGACAACCCGGATAAGCTTCACGTCCGTATTAAGAAATCGTAAAAAGGCATTTCTGCATTTATTTGAGACTTGGGACGGACTCGGCGGGCGCCGCAGCGATTGCAATCCGGCGCAGCTGCAAACCAGCCCGGACATCTTAGCTGTTTTGGAGGTTTGGAATGCAAACTTCATGGTGGACATCTTAGCTGTTTTGGAGGTTTGGAATGCAAACTTCGTGGCGCTGCTCTGCAGTTCTCCAGGATCGCTGCTCCAAGACGTTGCTTGCGAAGACAATCGCATCGGGATCTCCCAGCGTCAGGTATGAGCTCTCCCTTCTTATCAGGAAACCTCCTCGCCCTTATCTCTCGGCTGAACGCTCAGCTTATGAGTGAAGCCATTACTTGCGGATCGCAGCGCGGTTTCAACTGTCGCCTGAATGAATGGATTGTGTAGTTACAGATAACCTCTCTCGAGGAAGCCATCGGGTGTCAAGCGGGCGAGACTTTTTCCTACCTAGCTTGTTGATAAAACGTGCCGTTGCGTCATGTTCCAGTTGACAATGTTTGTCGCGTCCCGGGATAGCTGGCTAACGTTCAGGGGAAAATCGCCTGCCTCCTCGCAATGTTGCCACGAGTTTTCGACGCTTATCTGTCAAACAAAACCCCCTCTCTGTTTGCAGGATTTATACGCATGCCGATCGTAGTCGAGCGTTTTGTTGGGAGTGAGGCTAGTAGCATTATTGATGAGAGTTTTATCGCGGCGGTTTTATTCCTCGATGGCGTTTGTTTGTGCGCCGGAATGTGAGACTGAAAACAAATCGTAAAGGCCTGGGGTGGGATTATGGGACCCAACCAATGGTCGCTTGGGGTCAAACCTGGTTATCTGTGCCCTCACCTGCCAGGCGTCAACCCAGAAAGGCAAGCGGGGTAAGGCTCGTCATGGCATGCACTGACGGGTCTGCAAGCAAGCAGGATTGTTGTGGTGTTGAAGTATAGAAGTCGTATAGACAGGCTTGTTGTGTTGAAGTATAGAAGTCGAATAGACAGAACTGTTGTGGTGTTGAAGTATAAAAGTCGTATAGACAGGAATGTTGTGGTGTTGAAGTATAGAAGTCGTATAGACAGGGTTGATGTGTTGAAGTCATAGAGTACTCCTTGGTTGAAGTATAGAAGTCATATAGACAGGATCGTTGTGGTGTTGAAGTATAGAAGTCGAATAGACAGAACTGTTGTGGTGTTGAAGTATAAAAGTCGAATAGACAGAACTGTTGTGGTGTTGAAGTATAGAAGTCGTTTAGACAGGAATGTTGTAGTGTTGAGTTATAGAAGTCGTATAGACAGGAATGTTGTGGTGTTGAAGTATAAAAGTCGTATGTACATGAATGTTGTGGTGTTGAAGTATAGAAGTCGTATAGACAGGGATTTTGTGGTGTTGAAGTATAGAAGTCATATGTACAGGAATGTTGTGGTGTTGAAGTATAGAAGTCGTATAGACAGAACTATTGTGGTGTTGAAGAATGGACGTCACATATGTGGCGGTTGCTGTCTTGGAATATTATTGCTGGTCTTCTTGCTCTTATCTCCAAGTGTGTGTGTGTGTGTGTGTGCGTGTGTGTGTGTGTGTGTGTGTGTGTGTGTGTGTGTGTGTGTGTGTGTGTGTGTGTGTGTGTGTGTGTGTGTGAGAGAGAGAGAGAGAGAGAGAGAGAGAGGGGCAGGGTCGCAGTCCATGTTTGCCGCCTTGCCTCCGCCCCCCTCTCTCTCTCTCTGTCTCTCTCTCTCTCTCTCTCTCTCTCTCTCTCTCTCTCTCTCTGTCTCTCTCTCTGTCTCTCTCTCTCTCTCTCTCTCTCTCCGTGTGTGTGTGTGTGTGTTTGTGTGTGCCTCTGCTTGGTTGTTTTTATCGTAGTAGTTTGTTTCCCTGCCCTTCTGTACTTTTCTTTTGTATTCGGGTGTGTTTGTGCATGGTGTATGTGCATGGGTGTATAAGGTTTTGTGTGAACGCGCATTCCTCTTTGCAGTGGTGCGTGTTTGTTGTCTTTTTCTGTCGTCTGCCCTGAAACTGAAAACGTCTGTCTGCAGTTTTCAACTACTGTAAAACTAGTTCAGGTGATGATGACTCCGTAACTTATTATGCCGCTTTGCTGCCACACTCACCCCAGTCATTAAGCCACTTGATCAATCTTACACTATATAGCATATGACAACTAACTCAAAACCACACTTATGGGTTGCACACAGAGTAATACCAGCACTATCTTTACTCTTAGGAAAGTAGTTTTAACATGATGCAGGCTCAAGACTACATATATGGTTCATTGCTCTACATGTTCATTGCGCCTTCATTGACCTCACAGTAGACATTTCCACTGAGAGAGACCCAGACCCACAGTAGACATTTCCACTGAGAGAGAGACCCAGACCCACAGTAGACATTTCCACTGAGAGAGACCCAGACCCACAGTAGACATTTCCACTGAGAGAGACCCAGACCCACAGTAGACATTTCCCCTGAGAGAGACCCAGTCCCACAGTAGACATTTCCACAGAGAGACCCAGACCCACAGTAGACATTCCCACTGAGAGAGACCCAGACCCACAGTAGACATTTCGACTGAGAGAGACCCAGACCCACAGTAGACATTTCCACTGAGAGAGACCCAGACCCACAGTGGACATTTCCACTGAGAGAGACCCAGACCCACAGTAGACAGTTCCACTGAGACATTTCCACTGAGAGAGACCCAGACCCACAGTGGACATTTCCACTGAGAGAGACCCAGACCCACAGTGGACATTTCCCCTGAGAGAGACCCAGACCCACAGTAGACATTTCCACTGAGAGAGACCCACACCCACACCCAGGAGACTTGGAGTGCGGCACAGCAGGCAATGGGCGTGAGGGAAGTTGGGGTCAGGGGTCAAGGCCTGGGCACGAGAAGCCTCTTGTAAGTCTGAAGTAAGCTTGCATCCATTTGAACCTCCCTCCCCTCTCTTCTCGGCCGGCGTCTGTGTGCTCAGCTGCGCTAGGGATCAGGTTGTCTGCACTGGTGTGCATGCATGGGGAGGGGATGGAGCGAGTAAGATGTGTCGTGTCATGCACTGGTGTGCATGCATGCGAGGGAATGGAGCGGGTAAGACGTGTCGTGTCATGCACTGGTGTGCAGTGTGCATGCACGGGATGCAGAGGTGGGTGGAACTGTAAATGCAGATGATGCAGTAGTGTGTGACTACAGGGAGGTTTAAGCAGTGGGTTGCAGAGGGTTATATGTAGGCTGAGTTTGGCAGTGGTTAGCACACAGTGGACGTGATCAGTTGTGCATGTTGGACTGGTATAAGGGGTGAAGTCCTGACGGTGTTTGCGTGCAATGGCTGTTGTGGTTGTGTATATAACGTGGGCGCACAGTGGCTATGTACACAGTACAATAATGCAGTGGGTGGAGGAGAAGGAGTGGGACAGAGGAAGAGGGTCTGTTTATAAAAAAGGAAACATTCATACATAGAGACACATATTGGGTCGCGTTTGCAAGGGTGGTCGAGAGGGTTGTGTTGGGAAGAGGAAGGAGATGGGGTGTGGGGATGGGTGGGAGGTGAGATGGAGATGTGGATGGGAGCTGCAGTAAGCAGTGCAGGTTGCAGAAGGTTGTGGCGACCTTGACGAGCAAGACACGCATGCCAGATGCCGAGCAACTCCGCCCCAGCTGTCCACCCAGAGTTTCGTTGTTGCCTTTTCAGTGCTTCTTCACCAGCCACTTGACGTCAGCTTTTTATTTAGCCTGGGGACGCGTGTTTCGCTTTGTTCTATATTTAACCCCCACCTCTTGATAGATCTCGTGGCTGTCACCCACCTCATTTTCCTCCTCCCCCCCCCCCTATCTCTCTCTCTCTCTCTCTCTCTCTCTCTCTCTCTCTCTCTCTCTCTCTCTCTCTCTCTCTCTCTCTCTCAGTCGCTATTTCCTGTGCTGTTTTTCTCTATTCAGAAGCAACTTTTCTTCTTGACCTCACGTTCTCTCTTTGCCTCCCTCCGTCCTCTATTTCCTTGTAGCCTCTTAATTCATGTCCACATCCTATCCCAAGTGAGGACAGCTGGGTCCCTCCAATCTCATGAAGCAGGTCCTTATCATGGAAAAAGACCCGTTCTTTTGTTTCTCTCCCCATTTCCACTGCAGGCTGCGGCTTTACCCATAGATGCGAGTTGTGTCTGGCTTAGAGTCCAATTAGAGGTCTCACCCAGTGCCCCTGTCAGGCCACGGCCATTAGGGCGTCAACCAAGAAGAATGGGAGAACCAGAGTGTTTCTTATCTGCTGTAGACAACGCCCTTTGACTCTCTTGCCCCCTTTACCCCGCTCCTTTGTCCAAAGGCCATGACCGCCCTCGTTTTGGCGGTAAAATGGTCCGGTCATAAACATATCAATATGGTAAGACGAGATGAAGGAATATTTGGCATCTAATGCAATGCATTTTATTTCAGTGTTCCAAATTTATGAAAATATTGAGAGTATCCATGGGTTTAGATCTAAAACATAAGTCCTTAGTAACACGATTTTTTCCTGTAGTTTCATTGGTGATTGAGATTTATAGTTTGACAACAGTTCGTGTGAAAGTGTCGTTTCCTCTCCTATTGAGGGGGGTATTGATTACAAAAATATATTCTCTATAACTGTTTTCTCTTAAAATCTTATGCAACAGAAATTGCATTATGAAAACAGATGGATGAATTGTCAGTGTTGCCAACGTTTGCAAAGCAGATTTTGTGTCCTTGTCTCTCATATGTATTGCTATTTGCACCTAGTTTTTTCAGACAAGTGTCCCTTTGTGTGAGGTGTCTACGTTGAGTTTGCTCGGTGAGTTTTCACGCCGAACGTGCAATATCTGCACAGCAGGTGGAGTCACGCGTGTGTAACAATACGTCACGAGATGATGTCATCGGAAGCCCGCATCTGAAGACAAGGAGGCGAGATTACAGAACAACAACTGCTGACGATAACTGTGACTAACCTTGCTGGCGATGCGAGGAAGTTGGAAACCCGTATGCTGGTAGATATATTGCCGGTCCCATGTCGCCACTCGGGATTTCTGTTCGTTTTTATTTTGGGCCTGTGACGGCTCCCCGTCAGTCCCAACAACGGCGGTCTTGTGTGGGAAGACAACGCCTGCGCCCGCTGCCCGGGGCTGGTACTCTAGAGTGGTGTCCCCTGACACCTTTATTCCTTGCCCCCTGGTGTTCACTGCATGCCCCTGATCTTTCCATCCCCCCACCCCACCCCCCATCCCCACCCTCCCCCGATTAAACCCCCCTCCCCAAGATTTATTTTCTTGTATGTGCTTGCATGCCTCTCTCTCTCTCTCTCTCTCTCTCTCTCTCTCTCTCTCTCTCTCTCTCTCTCTCTCTCTCTCTCTCTCTCTCTCTCTCTCTCTCTCTCAACGTTTTCGCCATTGCCCGCCCAGCACCTCCACCAGCACCTCCACCAGCACCCCATCTCCCATCCCCCCTTTCTCTGTTTCTTCCTTTTTCCATTACAGCCACCAGATACCCAGTTACCCACGCACCCACCCCCACCTCAACACCCACCCACCCTTCTCATCGTTTTTTTCCTCTTCTGCCTTTTTTCATTTCTGGATCGTATCCTTCTGTTTGGGAACAGGTGTTTTCCTCTAACGTGTCAGGGTCAGAGGTCAGCCGTCACGCGCTGTGCCAGTCACAACACTCCTGGCTGCCACTGAGTGACAGCAGATCACCAGCATTCTTCCCTGGGGTTCTTTATTCCTGGCCGTGCGTTCCCTTCCTTCCACGTAGACCGCTGTATACTTTCTCTTTGGCGTTTGGTCCAACTGTTCGTGCGGGTATGCGTCTAACAATATGTCTGTCTGTCTGTCTGTCTGTCTGTCCGTGAGAGAGAGAGAGAGAGAGAGAGAGAGAGAGAGAGAGAGAGAGGGAGGGGGGGAGGAAGAGATATGCACATGAATGCTTGCAACTGGGTTACTCAGCCAGCGTTTTAGCAGAGATTCGTTGGTCGAAAAGGAACTTGTACTTGCAACAATGCACTTTCCGCGTTGAGACATGCATCTGTCCAAGACTCCTTTAAGGGCGATTTCCTGGTTGCCATCTCATGGACGTCCTGTCCTAATGTGGGTCTGAGCTTCCTTATAGTCGCTGTGCTGGCGTCATGTTACCTGCTCATTCCCGTCTGTCTGGCCCCGAGTCTGCCCTCAACCCTGACCTCTGGTCTCCTCCCTGTACAGCCTCTTTTTCTGCCGTCTCAAATCTCTCTCCTTGATCTCCCTCAGCCGTCTTTCTGTCCTCGTGGATACCCATCCATCCTTGCCTTCTTAACAAGGCGTTTGTCGTCCTTTCTGTCTCCCTTTCTTCACGAAATATCATGTAACCCTGCCTCTCTACTCGACATCCGCCTGCCTCAGGACAGCATGGTTCATCACCTCTAATATTCCATGAATGCCAACTTCAGCGTCGTCACAACTGCCGCCACCACCATTAAGTTGTCCCCTGCAGTGAATTTCAGCTTTCTTCCAAATAAAAAACCAAGCAAACAACGACCAAACATTCAAAATGTGGCATGTAGTCAAGCAGGTTTAACTTTTCGACCAAGCAGTTGGTAAACCAACCAATGAAGAAAAGTTTCGATGAATCTAAGCTACATCAAATAGTCAGTCACTAAGTCTTAATCTCCTATTTCCGATTTGAAGTTGCATGTCTCCCTCTACCTGAAAGACGCTTTTTTCGCAGCGCTCTTTGTTTCATGATCCCAAATGACACGTTTTTGACTCACATGCGAAGCAAAAGTGAGTCTATGTACTCAGCCGTGTCGTCCGTCCGTCCGTCCGTCCGTCCGTCCGTCCGGGCGTAAAAAAATTAATCGTTGGATTTTTCTCGGAGACTATTAAGTCTATCAACACCAAATGTGGCATGATGGTGTATGATGACAAGGCCTCAAAAAACATACATAGTGACTTGACCTTGCTTCAAGGTCAAGGTCACAGGAGCCATAAATGTGGTCTCAAAAACAGTCATTTTTCACATTTTCCCAATTTTCTCCCACGTTATTGAGAATGGCGACTTTAGCTACAAGTGGTATATAGGTCAAAGCAAGCCCTATCTTTTGATACCAGTTTGGTTGACCTTGCTTCAAGGTCAAGGTCACAGGAGCTCTTCAAAGTTGGATTGTATACATATTTTGAAGTGACCTTGACCCTGAACTATGGAAGATAACTGTTTCAAACTTAATAATTATGTGGGGCACATGTTATACTTTCATCATGAGACACATTTGTTTACATATCATCAAGGTCAAGGTCACTTTGACCCTTATGAAATGTGACCAAAATGGGGTAGTGAACCACTAAAAGTGACTATATCTCATGGTAGAAAGTGCCAATAAGCACCATTGTGCTTCCTATGTCTTGAATTAACAACTTTGTGTTGCATGACCTTGGATGACCTTGACCTTGGGTCAAGGTCACATGTATTTTGGTAGGGAAAATGTGTAAAGCATTTCGTAGTGTATGATGTCATTGGTAGGTTTAGTTGTTTGACCTTGACCTTGAAGGTCACCTGAAGGTCAAGGTCATATAAAGGTCAACGTCAAGCATGTGAGTCGTATGGGCTTTGCCCTTCTTGTTCTTCCTTAGTGGGAGTTCGACCCTTCTCTCTCAGAGGCACATTCACATGTCTTTCCACCCTACAAGCTTCTCCACGAGCCTGTGGGTCCCCCACCCCTCACCCCCATTCCTCCCTCCTCTACCTCAAACCCCATCCCCATCTCCCAAACTTCCTCCTTTCCCGATCTGCTTTTTTGCCGACCGCGCCAACGTTCTGACCATTGAGGCTCAGACAGACACCTGCCGAGAGGCCGTGGATCGGTTGCAAACCCAATCTAGGCAAACGTCATGGTGGCGATAGAGATACTCCGCGCCTCTGTAATGGCACCTGCTGATCTGGGCCGTCTTCCGGCCAATGTTTTGTGTCGGGAACGTGTGCTTCTCCCGCTAGACGCTGATTACGGGTTGCACAGGTTACGGGGCAATAGCGGGCTTTCAGCGCGGGAAAACCGATGCCTCGCCCGAACCTCACAAAGCTAATTTGTCCGCGTTGAGCAGTCTTTTGTCCTCACGTCTACGCCAAATGCGGGGGTCCACGGATGCTAAATGGCTAATGATAGTTTCCGCAGGAGTATTCTGGCATAGTATTAGCTTTGGGAGGCATTGTGTTCTAGGAAAAAAGCTGACTTGAGCTAGATCCGACGACGACAATGAGTTGCGATGATGAATGATGGTCCTGACAGCCTGACTGAACGGATATAGGATGTGTTATTAGTAACGTTTTTGAACTCCGAGAAAATTACAAGATTGGAAAGGTTGGTAAATGATTATGCTTTCACATCTGTCATTTAAGCCAGTTGAGTAGTTAGGTCTTCTTTTACCGTGAATAAAGATTGTTCATCCCTTCATGCGATGTCATTTCTTTATTGCTGGGATGGCAAAGGTGTAGCTGCTTTGCAATGGCGTTGAAGTTTTATGTTTCCGTTCGCAAAAGAGCACTTCCGGCATCTGAACAAAGCCATATGTTTGCTTATGCTGTGCTGATGAGGAAGGCGATAGTAGCGCTCGTCTCCTGCGAAAGCCGGGAACTCGTTAATGTCTTAGTGTGTCTGGCGTTGTAAAACGCTTCGTTTAAACCTTCAAGGCCAGGTACTTTCAAAACTGTTCGTGTGTTTAGTCGTCGCTGACATTTCATATCCTGTAATTGTCAAATTAGTCATCACAACCAATCACCCCCGTGCAAATTCCGGCAACCGCTGCACGAGGTATGGGTCTTTCAGATGTGGGAAGGTTAGAGGCAAGCATGGCTTGAAAAACAAGCAGACGGCCGTCTCCCATTGCTCGCCTCTGTCTGCAGCGGCTGGCTGTTCCCTGGCCAGGTGGCTGGGGGATCCAGTGGAAGAGAAAATAGACTGGCGCCTTATGGAGGCAGGCTCGCCTCCACAGGTTCAACAAATCCCCCTTCTCTGATTGTTGTACCCTCCTTGCATGTCAGCTGTGCTACGGTGCTAAGCGTTTGGCCTAAACAACATAATAGTTTTTACGTTAACCCTATTTGTCTTGCATTGCAATTCTACCTCCTGTCATTAGAATAGGATTTTTTCTTGATAGTAGAATAGTAGCGGGTTGCATATTTCTCAAGGGAATAATAGTCAAGGCTTCTTCCTCAGATTCACACAAGTAACGCCAAAGTGATACCGTGGATGCATTTCTCTGAGTTGATTGAGCACAACATACGGCAGAAGTCGCTGGACAACTCCCTCTTGAGCTGGAACCCGTGGTCTTGGAGCTTTGAAAATGTACCTCCTCGACCGTGCATCCCCGTTGTAGCTGCTCTCAATTATTATGTCCGATATCACGCCTTAGTGTTACCAATAAATGCAGGAAGCATACACAGTACAACACAAAAATCTGGGCCGTTCGATGCCTCATCATCAGGCGGAACCCCTCGCTGCTTGACCGTCGGGGCCGACGTTCTGGGAAAACACTTTCTGAATGTACTGCGAAAGAGCTGTAATTATCTCACGTGGCGGAGTACTCTTTTGTCGCCAGCAAGGTTGATTCTAAAGGAGCACCGTCAATACTGGTTTAGGAGGAGGTGGAGTAGAGTAGGGAGTCATGTCGACTCGCCTCTCGTCATGTCGACTCAATCCAGCGGCGTGTGTCACGGTGTCTGGTTTTGAATGTAACGAAGAGCGACAGGTGGAGTTCATTTTCTTGTCAAATCCCGTTGGGCTCGGCAGGAAGGCGGAGTTGTCTCTTCAACGTCCCTGCACGTTTATTTTGTCGGTGGTTAGCTGTTCGATTTTGGGATTGTGTCTGTCGTAGAAGAACCGTGAGCAGTAACTGGAGGCGACAGGGCATGTCGATGTTGGTCGCATTGCATTCAATGAGAGTTACTCGCTGCCGGCATGTTGAAAGGTCGAGTTCAGTCTTTCTGGAGTCTCGGATGCTTGGTCTCTCTTGCTTTCTACACAGCAAGCCTTTTATATTGGACTCCTTAGTAGTAAGTATTAACATTTTACTTCTGGTTACCGTGCCTCTGCGTTCAAGAGTTGTTTACAAACATACTGTTTCTGCTAATCCATTTTATTTGTTTATTTGTTTTGTTGTAGTTTTGGGGGAAAAACACACAAGGGAGGAATCTCTCTCCTCGATACGTAACGCCGACGTAATTTATTCCCGACCTCCATTGCAACTCTGACCCATAGTTCCAGCAATTTGTCACCTTTTCTTTGTCATGCATTCCGCCCGTGAATCCCTCCTGGGATAACCTGCTCCGCGTCGCTGCCTGCGCCTGAATGGTATTGCCCCAAGATCCGCTGAGGGTACGGCCTGGTATGCAAGAACGGGTCCTGATCGTGGATCTGGCTGTCGACTCAATGGCTTGGCCATGAAGGGCGGGACACAAAAGAAGGCCATCAGTCCTGGCCGAGGCGCTGGTCTGGCACTTGTATTGACACTTTTCGGCAACCTGCAACAGGGACGGTAACTCGTACTTACTCTTGAAGTCTTCTTCCGGTTCCTACCATTTTTCAACACGCACAGTGATTTACGACTCGTTCTTTTTACGGTTTTAGATTATTATGGGTCCTTTATCGAGAACGCGTTGGTGGGAACACCAAGAAAAGTTTCTTGTGAAAATGCCTGATTGCCTTGAGATAGCTTCTCCGTCGGATGCAACGTTGAAATGGGAGGACAACATGCGCATTTGGCCGCCTGTGAGCTACGTAAAAATCGTCAATTATCTCATGTTTGCTGAGGGCTGTGATGGCGACGCCATGGAAAACTACAAAAGCATGGAATCGTACAACTACTTCCAATCGCGAAAGGTTAGTACAACTGCCAGTTTTTAGCCTTCTTTCCCAACTCTTTGACAGAACCCTTTCTAGCGTTCCTTTTGCCTTTCGACTGCTGCTCAAACTTTTGATTGTATGCGTTTCGGTAGCATCACCGTTTCTTCAGAGAAGATTAATTTGCGCAGTTGAATTGCGATTTTGATAGTTTAGCCGCTTGGATACGTTTGAATACTGTATGTGTGATGCTCTAGTTGCGAACATTAACAGTAGTGACGCTAGGAAAGAGGTTTTTTTTGTCACAGACATCGTTTGTGCACGTTTGAATGTATTCTGCATGAGAAATAAATATCGAGATAACTTCTGAAAAAAAGTAATGCTAATAGTAATAACCCAGTGAATGAGTGTAGTCAGTGGCACCCAAACCCAGTCTCTGAACTACAGGAGTGGCAGCACACCAAAACAAATGCCGCGTGTACGTTTTTGCTTTTCAGTGTTACTTATTACTTCACATACAGTAATTTAATACTTTATTCTTATTCTCAAATTGCTTGGTTTTTTGTTTCAGGTTGGTGCTTTGTACACTGCGGCATTGACTTCAGAACTGGTGTATGTCAGAGGTGAGGTCACACCAAGTCAAGCTGTGAACAATGAAAAGCTCAAGGCATGGGTCCTCTGCACCACTGATGGCGTCATTGAAACAGCAGGCTGCACCTGCAAAGCTGGACAAGGAAAATCCTGTAGCCATGCTGGAGCAGTTTTATGGAAGGTATGTGAAAAGTGGCATTAGAAACAGTGTTGTAGTACAGGAATTTTATTTCTATTGGCCCAAGTTCCTAAATGTTTGTGTGTGCAATGCATGTGTGAATATACAGCGCCTTATTAGTCTGTCATTTGTGTAAAATGTTTTTATAATTTCATGCGTGCTCTTATGCACTGCAAAATAGAGAACACTGCAGACAGTGCAGTAAAGCCTTGAGTTAAACAGTCCCTCTAAATGACACCTGTGATCCAAGGACAGGCATTTCAGAGTGCTCACATCAATTTGCTGATGTAATGTGGGTCTATTTTGTTTTTATAATTTATTTATGGGATACACTATGCTATTCAGTGACTGACAGTTGTATCAACAATGTGTTCCAGCTGGAAGCAGCAGCATCTTCAGGGAGATCAGGGGAGGCCTGCACTGACAGAGAGCAGAGGTGGAACCAAGGCACCATAGCAAACATCGGCCCCAACAGAATGAGCCAAGTGTCCTTCCAACGACACAAGCAGAATGCAGATGTTGATCTTCAGGCTGCAGAGTCCATTGGCAGCGAAGTGACACTTCCACCGATACAGAAGTATCTCACCCATGAAGAATTTCAGCGCGGCATGGAGAACTCCACAGTAAAGGGCTTGGTTGTGGTGCCAGGTAGCATGATTGCCAAGGCAGTGACTGCAACAATCCCCCTACCACACCCCACTACCACACCATGTTCTGTACTGCAGCATGGAGATCACAAAGGGGACAACAGCTGTCCCAAGTGCAGACCATTCTATGACAAATTTGTTGACATTGATAGGGAGCAGGTAGAAAAAGCGACAAGGGTGCAGAGAAACTCGAGTGCATGGCACGACTCGCGCAGAGTGCGCCTGACTGCCAGCACATGCAAAAAAGTGCCTGTGCGATCTACCACAGATCCTGCAAAGTTCCTGCGGGAACATATGTATCCCACTTTCCGCGGCAACAAAGCCACACGCCATGGACAGTTGTCAGAACCAAAAGCGTTGCAGGAGCTAGGAAACATGGGCTTTCCCTCCACCCCATCTGATACGGTGCTGCATGCGGAGGAACCCTGGCTATCAGCAAGCCCAGATGGGATTCTTCAAGATGGAAGCATCGTAGAGGTAAAGTGCCCTGATGTGGCAGACATCCATGAATGTCTACAGGCAGGCAAGCTTGTGAGTGACTGTCACATTGTTGAGGGGAAGCCTGCAGTGAAGCAGAATGGTAGCAGAGGCTACTATTTCCAGATGCAAATGGCCATGCATTGCACTGGAACTGATATATGCAAGTTTTTTGTTTGGTGTAGTGGTGGACATGTGCTGATTGATGTGAAATACAACTCGGGCTATGTCAAGAGGGCTGTCGAGAGATTGAAGGCATTTTACTTTCAAACAATGTTGCCCAGAATTGTAGATGATTTTGATGCTGGCCGTCTGCAGCTCGGTGCACAGTACAGGGCACTGGCAAACAGAGAGTAGGTGCCTGTGGTTTTATAGACCAATGACTAATGTTCTGCACATGGATTTTGGGGACAAGTTCAAGAAGAGACAGATAGAGCATCTACCGACTTAGAAAAGCTTGTACCCTTTGAGATTTGTTTCAAACTTGGACTGAAAATTATAGTTATAGTTCACATCTATCAGCACATGTCCACTAGAAAATTTATTACATATTTAATTTATGAAATACTTATTTTGTTCTTGAATGCTTTATCGTTAGTGTACTGGAAAAGAATGGTGGTGCACGAGAAGTAAAGCCTTGATCTTGATCTGCGTGGAGAAGACTGGTTAATATTGTTTTAAAATGTTAGTGTTTCTGTGCAAGATTGAGATTTCTTTTTTGATTTTTTTTTGCACCTTTCTTTTATGAATCACCATTTAGTACTTCCTGTAAAAGTATAAGTTATAACAGGGGTCATGCACAAAGGACAAACATGTACAGTAACAATAATGTGCAGTACTACTTATTGTGAAAGACTTTGATACACTATTTTGGCATTGACTGGATAATGTTCACAACATGTGACTACTTAAATGATTCAGTTTTGTTGTTATGATTAAGCAGAGAATACATTACTGATTACAATCGTGGAAAGCTGAAGTGGTACGGTCACGTGTCAAGAGGCAGTGGGCTGGCCAAGACCATCCTGCAAGGTACCGTACCAGGTGGGAGAAGGAGAGGCAGGCAGAGAAAGAGGTGGGAAGACAACATCAAAGAGTGGGCAGGCTTGACCTTTGCTGACTCACAGCGAGCCACAGTAGAGATCGATGGAGGAAGATATTCCGAAAGTCATCAGTGGTGCCTCAACAACCCATATCAGGGTTAAGAGACTGCACTGAACTGACATTACTGATTACCAAGCATGAAACTAGTATTGTCACATCCTTTACATGGTAAGTTAGCTAAAGCCAAGATAATGTGCGTTATAAATACACATGTATTTATACACATTTTATAATAGTAAAAATGATAATGAGGCCAAACTAAGCAAATTCGAAGTTGGTCTAAAGTGAGAAATAAATATTGTGTGCAGTAGTGACTGAATGAGTGCGTATGATAAGTTGTTTGTGTTCGAGCAGTATGTGTTGATTGTGTGAAGATTCTGTGCCTTGCATGATATGATTACGAAGTAATGTGCTTTTAGAACAGTGAAGATAATGCTGAATTTTTGACTCACATGCGAAGCAAAAGTGAGTCTATGTACTGAGCCGTGTCGTCCCGTCCGTCCGTCCGTCCGTCCGTCCGGGCGGGCGTCCGTCCGTCCGTAAAAAACTTAAACGTTGGATTTTTCTCGGAGACTATTAAGTCTATCAACACCAAATGTGGCATGATGGTGTATGATGACAAGGCCTCAAAAAACATACATAGTGACTTGACCTTGCTTCAAGGTCAAGGTCACAGGAGCCATAAATGTGGTCTCAAAAACAGTCGTTTTTCACATTTTCCCAATTTTCTCCCACGTTATTGAGAATGGCGACCTTAGCTACAAGTGGTATATAGGTCAAAGCAAGCCCTATCTTTTGATACCAGTTTGGTTGACCTTGCTTCAAGGTCAAGGTCACAGGAGCTCTTCAAAGTTGGATTGTATACATATTTTGAAGTGACCTTGACCCTGAACTATGGAAGATAACTGTTTTAAACTTAATAATTATGTGGGGCACATGTTATACTTTCATCATGAGACACATTTGGTCACATATCATCAAGGTCAAGGTCACTTTGACCCTTATGAAATGTGACCAAAATGGGGTAGTGAACCACTAAAAGTGACTATATCTCATGGTAGAAAGTGCCAATAAGCACCATTGTGCTTCCTATGTCTTGAATTAACAGCTTCGTGTTGCATGACCTTGGATGACCTTGACCTTGGGTCAAGGTCACATGTATTTTGGTACGAAAAATGTGTAAAGCATTTCTTTGTGTATGATGTCATTGGTAGGTTTAGTTGTTTGACCTTGACCTTGAAGGTCACCTGAAGGTCAAGGTCATATAAAGGTCAAGGTCAAGCATGTGAGTCGTATGGGCTTTGCCCTTCTTGTTTAATGATAATAATGGACTGTATTGGGACTTTGGGTGAACATGCAAATGCAAGTAATAAAACTGATGTTTAAAGTGTATGTCTACTGTTGTGGGAATAAAGCATAGACACCTTTCTGAATGAGTAGGATAAAACACATCAGCTTTGTCCAATTCTTTTATTGTAACACACATCTCTTTAAATCCCTTTTCCAATTTTCACACAAAAATACAATCACACCACAGACTAAACTTAATTGATTTGAACATGTACCCAAATGTCAGGCGCGCAGCTATGGTCATCTCCTCTGACCCAATCAAACAAAAAGACAACCACAATGACAGTCAAAAAGAAAAATGGAATTGTTACAAAACCAACAATTTAAATTGTAATCTGAGCAAACTATTATATAACGAGTTTAATAGAGCTCTAAATTCTGACGCTAAATCTGGTAATGTTTTGCAAGCTTTTAATAGTACTTCACCACTGCTCTTTCTGGTCATGCCGTCTCTCCACTGCTCTTTCTGGTCATGCCCTCTCCCCACTGCTCTTTCTGGTCATGCCCTCTCCCCACTGCTCTTTCTGGTCATGCCCTCTCCCCACTGCTCTAAAGTCTTTCTGGTCATGCCGTCTCTCCACTGCTCTTTCTGGTCATGCCCTCTCCCCAGTGCTCTAAAGTCTTTCTGATTATGCTGTCTCCCCACTGCTTTTCTGATCAACACTGTCCGCTTGATCTGTGGCCACATCCTTTTCAACACTGTCCTCTTGATCAGTGATCACATCAGCATCTTTGATCAAATCCCCTCTCAGGTTTACGAGGGCTGCACAGATTCTGAGGATACAGTCAATCTTACCAGACATAGAAATGGGCACAATGTCTCTGAGCATTTTGAACACTTTCAAACGTCGAATTGCACGTTCGACATGAATTCTGACACTGGCCAGACGTCGTGTTGTTGTTACTTCTTCCTCAGTCAGCTGAGAACCATGAGAGAAAGCTGGAATGTTCAGTTTTGCTTGGTGCTGAAATACCCAGTCTTCTATGGTAAATCCACGATCTGCCATGACCTCATCGCCAGGTTCCAGGTAATCCAGGAACCCAGAATCCTGGACAATGAACTTGTCACTAGCTCTCCCTCCGTAGGCTCGCGAAATGAACATAATCAAACCACTGGGGGCAGTCCCAACCAAAAACTTAGCTGTGTTGTGAGACTTGTATGTACTGTACGTTTCACCACGCAAGTCCAAGTTCTGTGCCTTCTGCATGATGGTCTCAGCACAGTCTATGATGACTGTAGTCTTTGGATACTTGCGTTTGAAGCATTCAGGCATGGTCGCTCGAATAGTTTCTCTTGGCAGCCATGTGACCAGTGGTGCAAGCTGTTCTGCAAGCTTCGCAATCCAGAAAGAAATAATTTTGCTGCACTGCCCTACAGATACACTGAAGCGACGAAAAAAATCTTCTAGAAGCAGGTTCAGCCTTATTTTCATCAGCACCATCAGAATCTGGTCCGACAGATGCAGCTGGAACGACTGCGCCACAGGTTTCATTGCCTCCACCAGTGCTTGAAATTTATCCAGAGCAATACCTGCAAAAACAAAAACATTACCGGTACATTTTTAATTTACTGTCATTTTAATGTCCAACATTGTTGAAACATGTTGTAACACCCATGTTGTTGTCTGACTACAAATGTTTTTCTCCAGAAAATGGAGATTGTACTGAAAGAACTGATGATAACCAAGGTGACATGGCAGAAATAAGAAAATGATAAATTTTTTCAGGTAGGTACTTAGCCTGAAGCTCTGCACCTACTCTCTGTCAAGACTGTTGTGAACTTTAGACTATTTATGATCATGCTGAGAAAAGAGAGCAGTGTATTCACTGATTTTGAAGCTCATTTCCTATTGCTGATTGTTGAGTTGAGAGGCCTTCTCAGGCAAGTCCCCAGTGAATTTTGCAGTGCCTTGCACTGGGCAGTGGCTGATGAATCAATCACTCAGGTGTTAAAAAGAGAGCAATGCATTAGATTTACCTGTTCTTGCCGCATAACGCTCAACATGCAGTAACTGCTCTTTCAGTCCTTGAACTTGACAGACACACGTCGAAGAAACCTATATTGTTTCAGATGTGTGGGGATTTTGTAGTAACTTTCAGGAAAGAACAGGCTTTGTAAGTTTACTCTGATAGATTCTGTGTGAGATATTAAAAATTTAACAGATCATTTACATTTGTGGTGGCAAACTAATGCTAGCAAACACTGGTCATGTACTCTACACTCTGTCTTGTCTTTGCCACATATGAAAAAATTCCATGCATAGTTAAGCTGTGTGAATGGATCCTCCAGAATATAGCAGTTTCTTTGAGATTTAATTTTGTTGATGTAAACATCATCACACTGGCAAGAGAAGACAACCATTAAACCAATTGTGCTGTGCTGTGCTGTATGCAGGTTACATTCGAGACCTCTGGTGTCCAGTTTGAGCAAGCACTCCGCCGCCTCCACTTCATCGGGGTGGGGGGAGGAAAAACTTCCATAAGGTGGTTCTTCCATACATCTGGTGTCCCTTTTGATCTTGGCAACATGTCAGTTACTAGCTATGGCCTCAGATAGCTCTGGTTTCTTTCTCCTGAACATTTCTGACAAAAGGTTACTTATTATCTTTTGTTTTCTCTCATTTGAATTTTTCTCTCCTGTTTTCTAGTTATGTAGTATAATGTACATACCAAATGGGAAGGTCAGTTGCAAACTTAGAGTCTTGACTGAATTGCACTCTTGGTTCTTTGCTGTGAACTGGGTTTTAGGTTACAATGTGATGTATATGTGGTACACTCAGTACAGCTAGTATATGGTGCTTGCAGGACAGTTCATACATGGTACATGCAGTACAGCTAGTACATGGTGCTTGCAGTACAGTTCATACATGGTACATGCAGTACAGCTAGTACATGGTGCTTGCAGCCCAGTTCATACATGGTGCATGCAGTACAGCTAGTACATGGTGCTTGCAGTACAGTTCATACATGTATGGTACATGCAGTACAGCTAGTACATGGTGCTTGCAGTACAATTCATACATGGTACATGCAGTACAGCTAGTACATGGTGCTTGCAGTACAGTTCATACATGTATGGTACATGCAGTACAGCTAGTACATGGTGCTTGCAGTACAGTTCATACATGGTACATGCAGTACAGTTAGTACATGGTGCTTGCAGCACAATTCATACATGGTACATGCAGTACAGCTAGTACATGGTGCTTGCAGTACAGTTCATACATGTATGGTACATGCAGTACACCTGGTACATGGTGCTTACAGTGCAGTTCATACATAATACATGCAGTACAGCTAGTTCATGGTGCTTGCAGTACAGTTCATACATGTATGGTACATGCAGTACAGCTAGTACATGGTGCTTGCAGTACAGTTCATACATATGTGTATGGTACATGCAGTACACTGTATAGCTAGTACATGGTGCTTACAGTGCAGTTCATACATGGTACATGCAGTACACTGTATAGCTAGTACATGGTGCTTACAGTGCAGTTCATACATGGTACATGCAGTACACTGTATAGCTAGTACATGGTGCTTACAGTACAGTTCATACATGGTACATGCAGTACAGCTACAACTTCCAAGTTCTAACCTGCATATAATGTTGCATCATTGTCTGTCTGGACAAGGTAGGAGGACTGTCCCAAATCATCAGCAATCTGGCACTGAGTTCCATGGTTACAGCGGCTGGGTGGTGGTGGCGTCTGAGTAAATGTTCCAAGCACTTCATGAAGAGGGAGTTTTTTACAGTACTGTTCATGGGTTGGATCAATCCACTGTGTTTCAGCATCTCTTTTCTGAGGGTTCTGTGGTTGAGGGTGGCTGGTGTCAGGTTCAGGGCTGGTGTCAGGTACCCCTTGGTTCTCTGCACAAACACCAGAGAAAAAAATCAGCAAGCTGAATAATTCCATTTTTATAATTTACTTACTCTTGGTAAAATAAGAATTCACTGCAAACTGGGGCAAATCAACACACAATAACAAAAGACACACCACAACATACAATTGATTGAGTGTGTACTGTACTCCAATCGATGTGTAAGAGGAGCATGTGTCACTGAAACTCAGTGGATGAGTGGTACTTCACACACCAACAGTCAACACACAACAGGCAGCATGAAAATAACTTACCTTCGTTTTTGTCACAATCAGAGTATGTAGCATTATCAGTTGGGCTTGAATTTTCACTGCATTTGCGGATCTTGTGTCCAGGCACTGTCTCCTGCCGTGGCTTCATCCCCCCTTTCGTCCGTTGTTTTCGTACCCTCTTCGGTGGCAGGTCGTATCCAAGATACAGTTGTGGCAGTGGATTTTCAACAGTCGGCATTCGGTCAATACAATGAAAGGTGCACACAAAAATATTTGCTGGTGAGTTTTTCAGATTCAATTTTGACAACCACTCTCTTCTTTCGTCAGGATTTTTGGGAGAGTGAAGTTGAAATGGTGGCGGACATCCGCATTCTCCGTGTACCTGGGGCTTGTGATCAAAACACTCTCGAATGCTCCACAAATACAAATCTCTTCGATTTTTTCTGCAGCCTATAACTGAGCAAGTTGGTCCGCCACCGTTTCGGTAAAGTTCCCTACTATTGGGCTCAACGAATTTGCGTTTCCGTGAAAAGGATGCCATCTCGTGTTGCTGTGCACAGTGAAGAAACAGGCCTAACCGGAAGCGATCCTCAATAACCTCGTTTTCAATTCAAGATGGCTGCGCCCAGGGGATTGAGAGAGCACCCAAAAAAAAGCCCGAATAGAGGGCTGTAAAAAGCGAGCGGGCCGTGGAGGAGCTGGGAAGGTGCTGGGAAGGGGATGAAAGAGATGAGTTGGCGGCCTGTCTCTGCTCCTCTGACTGGGCCCTGCAAGCCGGCTGGCTTGAGGTGAGTGTCCAACCCATGAGGTCAAAGTCGTTTGAGGCTGGACTGAAGTCGTCGCCCCAGGCTGTTTCTTCTGCTTCGTTGGCGACGAGGCGATCTCCGCTAGGAAGTCAAGTCGTAGTGTATAGGGGAACTGTGTGTGAAGTTGTTGTAAAGGGAATGTGGTTTGTGCTTTGATCAAGACAGTGTGGTTTATGTAGTGTGGAAAGCTGTTTACAACGAGGTTTATCTTCTCTTTGTCTCGCTTTGCTCAGCGTCGTGCGTGCACGCGCGCACACATACACACACACACACACACATTTACAGCAGAGAGAGGGAGGGAGGGAGAGAGAGAGAGAGAGAGAGAGAGAGAGAGAGAGAGAGAGAGAGAGAGAGAGAGAGAGAGAGAGGGGGAGGGAGGGAGGGAGGGAGGGAGGGAGGGAGGGAGGGAGAGAGAGAGAGAGAGAGAGAGAGAGAGAGGTGTTCACAGTTATGGTCGTGCATCTGCCGTGTTTGTTGTCATTCCTTACGAACTCGTAATTCTCGTTTAACTCCTTTAATTTTGATGGTCGTTTGAGAACTGCACTCTTTATGTGTGGTCGCCTGCCTCTGGAGTGATTCACTCGCCTTGATATCTCTGTGTCCAGGCTGGCATGAACCAGGGGGGCTCGTCGCTGTAGTGACGCAATGTTGAGATCAAAGGAATTCTCCGGCAGGCTTGTCTAACCTACGGGTCAGGTGCACGTTAACGGCGAGGAAGACTTCGAAGTGGATGCACTGCACTGTTTGCTGTTCCTTCTTAAAGGTGCTATGGCCCCTATCTGGTTACCTTTGACTTTTGAATAGCGTTTCTGGTTGAAGTCATACATCTTTATCTTTTGCTGTCAGGCTCGACTCACACGCAGTAAAAGTACTCAGTGACTGCAAAGAAGGCCCTGAAACTTATTGACCATCCTGTTTACTTTTCCTTTAAAGGCACTCTTGATCTCCTAGTGTCCCGTCACGTATGACTTTCGGATACCGTTGATACTCGAAGTCATACAAACATACATTCAACCTTTATCTTTCTCTGAAGAAGAGAACATCCCAGACAAGTAAGAGAATGGAAATGAACTATGAGAATTCTGCATTATGCTTCACTCGGGAGTTGGTTAAGAATACATTCAGCCAGATGCAGACTTGCAAAACTTTCAGTAACTGAAATGTCGTCTCGTTCTACATTTTTTGGATGCAGTAAAGGGCAATATATCAATACATAAAACGACTGTACTGACTCGACACGACTTACTTTGATTAATACACCAATAGGTGTTGAAGAAAGCCCTCGTCTTGCATTTATTGCCAATGAGTTAACTTGAAAGTGTAATCCATCAACTTCAGCGGGTTAGTGTTGAAATGCCGGAAGCCCTAAATACTGCGATTAGCAGACACTTTATAACTCGTGCAACTAACCTTGAAAATTACGAGACTGCTGGAGATAAAACGCGGCGAGCTGAGCTTAACGATGCGTCTATGTTTACATCAAAGGCAGCGTAGGGGTTGCTTTTTCGTCCGCACCACCTGTGTTTCCCCTATTCCAGCCTCATTTGCCTTCTTGTGGCAGGACTGTTAGGTGGTTTTACCTGTAAGAAGAGCCGCTCTATCTTGGTGGGTAAAGGTGAGCATTGCTGTAAGCGAGTGTCAGAGTTCTCCGTTCCTCTTGCTGTCGGAGTCTCATGTTAACAGCAAGCTGTGCACCATGTCAAGCTTTATGTGAAGTGTTCCTCTAAAGCTCTACATTTAACTTCATTGTAGCATTGGCTGCCTTTTGTCATCGTTAACGTGTCGTATTGTTCTAGAGCCGGTTAAACGGTAAATAAAATTAAGAGTCGCTGCATCTCTGTGAACGGGACGTGATAGTCGACTATGTACTTGTATGGTGTACTGTGATGCTAGACTTGTTTTGAGATAAGTTTGTTTCTTACTGAATGTTTAGTCTTACAAAAACTCTCCGACTCATTCTGAATGTTGGCCAGCTCCACCAAGAAAACTTAGGCAGTGTACTTATTCGTTTCCTGTTTAGAAAAGAGCACAGTGATCTCGCTTACACTATATTTCGCCTGGTTCACACGCGTGAAAAGGTGTCAGGCAGTCACAAAATGATGTGTAAGCATATGAACCATTTATGATCAGTAATGCCATTTAGAGATGGAACCTCGTTAGAGACTCTTATGATAACAGAGGAGGAGGAGGAGGAGGATAGAAAGAGAGGGAGAGGGGGGGGGGGGGGAAGAAAGAGAGGGAGAGGGGGGGAAAGAAAGAGAGGGAGAGGGGGGATAGAAAGAGAAGGAGCGGGTATAGAAAAAGGAGGGAGAGATCGAGGGACTTGCTGTAAGTTCTACTGTTGATCTCATGCACTTCGTAAGGTAAAGGGAGGACAGATTTAGCTCCGTTTACAAGTCTAGTCTATCTGCCTTGCTTTGGATACAGGGGTTTGGCCAGGTTACGACGTGGCGTGAGAGAGAGTTTATCTTATCCAAGCCAGACAGCACAGTCTGGCGTTGAGGTGGTTACGGCCTCGTGTGAACTGCTTGATCTTCCTATCATGGTCCGTTGCGGTTGCAAAGTTCGAGTGGATCTTATTAATGACAGCATTACAACTATTCCAATGCCCAAAATCTCTATCTCAAAATGTGTTTTATGCTTTCTTTAACTTTGTAATACCGTCAACGACAAGAGAAAGCATCTGTCTTGTTTATTCTGTATTCTGTAGAGGCTCGCTTTCGATAGGTGTTGGAAGCATGTCCAGAATTAGATGTACAAATTGTGCGAGTCAGGGAAAACGTAGTCGTCCTAACAAATAGCATCGCAAACGATCACTCTATGAATGCATCAGTATGTCGCAAATGTGTTGCAAGATTGAATGGATGAATAAATGAGGAAGGAAAGATGAGTGGCTGAATGCATTAATACTTGAATGAATGAATACTCATGCTACCCTCCGATCAGTTGTAGAACGAGAGCAAGCATCATGTTGGAATGATCTCCAGGGCGGTGAAGATGGTGCAAACACATTACTTTGTGTGTCCTTGTTCTGCTCGATGCTCTCAGATGTCAGTTAAGGATTAATCTAGTGGCCCTGTGATCAGGGATGGGATGGCGATGAAGGAGGGTGAAGTGTGAAGTGGTTTCAGGTCCAGATGTGAATGACAAGTCGCTAAACAAAGCCGCTACCTTCACTTTTGCATCCATGAGGTGATGGGTGGATGGCCAATGAGATGGCGGCGAGATGGCAGTGAGACACTAATGCGAGATGTTCGTAGTTGGCCTTCGGCTCGCGTTCCAGGCCATGAGGCGATTAGGTGTTGAGCACTTCATGCGATAAGATTTGAGTGATGTTCAGTTATCTCTGTCTGCCGGGATGCGAGTCTGATAGTGATGTGCAGACGTGTTGAACTCGCATCGGATACTGTTGCGTTGACGATATCATTCTGTACAACATTCAGTCGGAGCCGCTAGACAACAGCGTATATTCCCAGCCGCTCATTCCCCACAGCAGACTTAGCTGAATGAACATCCCAGTGCTTGGGGGCTTGCAGAAACTAGGATGACGTGAAAACTCGAAACTGGACGCGCAGAGACATGGCTCGATTTGTCTCCTCTGAAGGCTCGCTTGATGATGCATCCTCAGCAAGACGGACCTCTGACGTTTGTTATTGCGTCGCTCTCTGATACGCCGTGGGTACACAGCTGTTACACATGGAAACGATCGAGAAGGTGAGTAACATGAAGATAAATGGGCAATGCAAAAAGGACAAGTGATACACGGTTTGATCTAAATATACTTTGTGTCATTTGCTCTATGATTTGTGATGGCACTGTTCTAAGCAACGTGTGAGGTCTTTAGCTGCAAGAACGTGTTGCATGATGTCAGCAGCCAGGAAACATGCAGAGCCAGAGAATGAGATGCTATGCAAAATAATCGCCAACGTACGTGCTCGATCTAACGTACATCGATACACTGCGTACCTGCCCGTCGACGCATATCACTGTAACTAGGCTGTGGGAGTCACTGTGGGAGGTGTATTTTGCGTCAGGCTTTTCATGGTCCCTCCCAAACACAGGTACAACAAGCGATTACAGATTAGCGTGGCAGAACGAAGTAAAGGAACTGCCGTTTGTAGAATCGATGCGTCTTCTGATCATCGCAACGCGAAGATACATGTTTGACATCAAATCCACTGCACCCTTCGAGCAGATGCTGCGAACCCCTTGCTTTTTGTCACTTGTAGTGTTTCATCGTTGCTGAGAAAGAACATTTGACTTCTCCCGCGGTAAACCGAAGCAGTCGCTACTGTCAGCACACATGCCTGATTGCATTGCCCACGCCGGGGTAAGGCATCCAGTGGGCGGCTTTCTCCACTTTTGGACCAATGCCTGGCACAAGGCAGGCTTGGAGCGCGTCCCATATGCAAAGTGGCTTCTCTCCAGTCTGTGATTATCTGGCAAGACTCGCACAGGTCTCTCTGGAGAGCAGTACGTCTTGTCTCCTTCCTGACTGTGTGTGGGCCTCTCCAGTTCCAACTGACTTTGGTTCTCTCTGCCTCTTTTTACCTTCTCCGACGTTTTGTTTACGCCCCTTTAGTGCTGCTCTTGCTTGCTATGTTTTACTGCTTCGGCTATGGGGCTCCCTGGTGATCGTCAGTGCAGATCCCTCTGGCTGCATTTAGCTTTCTCTCTGGCCAATGTGGCTCCCTTTTGAATTCTGAAGTTTCCTCTCTTTCTCGAGCTCTCATTTGTTGTCGCTGTTTCTGCACCCTGTAAATTCTTGCTCTCTGTTTCCCTGACTGCCTTCCTGACTGTCCGTCCGTCCGTCCGTCCGTCCGTCCGTCCGTCCGTCCGTCCGTCCGTCCGTCTGTCTGTCTGTAGCTGCCCTAAACCTCACCATAGCTAGGGCAGACTGGGATGGGTGGGTGCAGTGTGTGCACGCTTTGCTGCTGCTAATATATGCAGCTATGCCTAATGTATGCAGCTATGCCTAATGTATGCATCTATGCCAATGTATGCAGCTATGCCTAATATTTGCAGCTATGCCTAATGTATGCAGCTATG
Source organism: Theodoxus fluviatilis (assembly GCA_034096865.1). Classification (NCBI taxonomy): domain Eukaryota; kingdom Metazoa; phylum Mollusca; class Gastropoda; order Cycloneritida; family Neritidae; genus Theodoxus; species Theodoxus fluviatilis. Next base: position 71,777 of record JAWQFJ010002177.1, on the reverse strand, counting down.
ACTAATGTATGCAGCTATGCCTAATGTATGCAGCTCTGCCTATGTATGTAGCTATGCCTAATGTATGCAGCTATGCCTATTGTATGCAGCTATGCCTAATGTATGCAGTTATGACTAATGTGTGCAGCTATGCCAATGTATGCAGCTATGCCAATGTATGCAGCTATGCCTAATGTATGCAGCTATGCCAATGTATGCAGCTATGCCAATGTATGCAGCTATGCAGCTGTGTGTCTTTAGATCCTACCTGAATCCAAGCACCCTTCCCTGCGGCGACTAGATAAAGAATAGAGGGTTTGAACAAGAAAGAAGGAAATAAGTGGGTTGGTGGGCAGACGCGTTTGCAGGTGGTCTGATGATAGAAAAGAACAAAACGAGAGAGAGAGAGAGAGAGAGAGAGAGAGAGAGAGAGAGAGAGAGAGAGAGAGAGAGAGAGAGAGAGAGAGAGAAGGGGGGGGGGGGTGAGGGAGGTCGAGAGGAGTGAGGTCGGGGTGACATAGTCCCAGGGACGGGTAAATTCTCCGACTGGAAACGAGTTAAGGCTCCGAAAATACGTTGGGTAAATCAACATGCCGACAAATGGCAGACAAGAATGAAACAAACTGTCATGGAGGTCGGCAGTCAAACAGAATTGCAACATCAGACAGACAAGCAGACAGTCAGACAGACAGACAGACAGACAGACAGACAGACAGACAGACAGACAGACAGACAGACAGAGACAGACAGACAGACAGACAGACGCACATACATTGAGGCACTCACACGCACGCACCCACGCACATAGACACACACTCTCTCTCTCTCTCTCTCTCTCTCTCTCTCTCTCTCTCTCTCTCTCTCTCTCTCTCTCTCTCTCTCTCTCTCTCTCACACACACACACACACACACACACTCACTCACTCACTCACTCACTCACTCACTCACTCACTCACTCACTCACTCACTCACTCACACACTCACTCACACACCCACACACTCACACACACACTCACATACTCACACACACACTCACTCACTCACACACACACACACACACACACACACACACACACACACACTCACTCACACACACACACACACTCACTCACAGACATACACTCGTACAGAGAGATAATCACGCAGACATAATCAGACAGTGATTCTTACCCCCAGAAACTAGAGAACTAGGTTTATGTGTCCGTGGACTAGGTGAACCAAGTGGCAAGGCTTGTTGAATGGGCAGAAAAGGGATTAAGTATTCCCGCCTTCATACACACGTGTACAATGCCCCATACCCCACACACAGCGACAGAGCGGAAACGGCATATTGAAATGTTGTGGGTCGGTCTAATGTTCCGTGATATGCAATGCGCGCATAACAATATCAGTGCATCAGTGGGAGCGGCATTGGTTTCTTTTCTCGCCACTGCAGAACGCGGGGGTGGGCTGGCCCACTCTGAACAGAGAGGCGAGGCCTCGT
>JAWQFJ010002177.1:47815-65315 GCA_034096865.1 Theodoxus fluviatilis | reverse complement strand
GCATGTACAGCATGAGATTGCCCTTCCCGTAGGGCATTCTTCTTCGAAGCACACCTGTCACCTGTCTCTATTGAAATCATGGGGGGGGGGGGGGGGGGGGGGGTCTTCCAGGGTAGAGATTTGAGGGTCCCCCCAAAGAAGTATAGAATTTTATTCGTTTTTGTCTTGAATTTGTCATGAGATAACCCACACCACCATTATGAGTATTTTGAGCTCTTAGAGAGAGAGAGAGAGAGAGAGAGAGAGAGAGAGAGAGAGAGAGAGAGAGAGAGAGACAGACAGACAGACAGACAGACAGACAGGCAGGCAGGCAGACTGGCAGGCAGGCAGGCAGACAGACAGACAGACAGGCAGACAGGCAGACAGAGAAAGACACACACACACACACACACACGCGCGCGCGCGCGGGAACGTAGAAGTTTCGCATGGCGTGAATGATGAAGTGACCACTCCTGTGAGTCTGGGCAGGTTCTTCAGGGTGTGTGGTCAGGTCGTGGCAACCCAGACAACCTTGTAGCGTCTCCTTCCGGTGGCGTCCAATGGCGTGGGAGGCAATGGAAGGCAGACCACAACTGTGCTTTCTTCCCTGACAACCCTCCAGGTAATACGCCTCCTGGGAATAGCTTGGGGGCCTCATCATTGAAACGATCTTGGGGGTCGGTAACAGAGTTGTAGAGTTAGCTCGTCTGTTGCTGCCTGCCTCGACTTGAAACTGTCTCAGTTTCAAAAGTGAAATCTTTGATAAACCAAGCGACTGAAAAACCTATTTCACACATGAGTGGTGAAGCGTGGTACCTGTGTAATTACAGTTCTACGGTTGAAGTATCCCAGATTTGCGTGATGCTATCTATGTAAAGGGTTGTGTGTGACGTTACCTTTTTTCGCGATTTGTCGAGAGGTTGAAAAAACATCTTTGAGAGGTGAAATGCAATACATTGATTGTAATATCGCCAGCTGCAGCACTGACACAGTAGTAGGGTACTAAGCCCATGTCCAAAGAGTCGTATTTTCAATTTCGATAGTTTGTTCCACGTATTACGAGGAAAGAAGTGTATATTTCAGGAGTCGTGTTTGAAGAACGAAACAGCAATCTCAAACAACACTGAACAGCTCATGTTACAGAGATTTCCCGGCGTGATAAGGGCGGGCAAGACGGAAATTGGTTGGCAAACTGTCGTAAGTGCAAGGAAACTTCGTGTCGCACGGATGTGTTGAAGATCTAATCTCCGTCTCTTTTCAATTCTCACGCATGTTCACCCTTTACGCACCTCACCTCCACCCGCCATGTGTATAATGGTTAAGATGGAAAAAAAGGGTATGATGCATAAACAAAAGATGAAACGCTCGTATAATGCCCGAGGAGGAGAGAGAGAGAGAGAGAGAGAGAGAGAGAGAGAGAGAGAGAGAGAGAGAGAGAGAGAGAGAGAGAGAGAGAGAGGGTGCAGAAACGTACTAAACCAGCACAACGAAGAGGTTATAACAAGAGATATTTCCAAGGAGATGAAGAAAAAGACGCTTTGACTGAAGTGGGTGAAGGTGGGGGGTAGAGATGGGTGGGGTTGGGGGTAAGGGCAAAGAGATGTGTTGCAAGAATGGGAATAATGGGATAGTATGGGCAGAAGGAGTACTGAGGAAAAAAGACATGCTGAGATTGTAAGAGGGATGTAAGGGTGGCTTACATCTAAATAATAGGTAAACGGATTATGAGGCGTGGCACTCATTTTAAAAACGGAAACCATTCAAAACTCACGAGTTCGGGGACTAAACAAAGTGAGATGGGAAACTTGAAGAACCTGCAGTGCAGTGGGTGCAGACAGACGAGTGAAGACACAAAGAGGGGCCCATGATGCAAAGGAGGGGCAGACACGCCGGGAGGACACTGAAGGTGTGCCAGACCTCCAGACAAGCGGGGAGTGGCCCACGCTACCCAGGCTGCACCGAAAGCCGTCTCTCTCCTTTGGACCGCGGCGTCCCTCTCGCGTCCTCTGTGTTTGTTTGCGAAGCAGATCCTCTCTGTGTCGTTCGGGACCTGCAGCCACCGAGAAAAGCTGTTTGCCAAAGTGTCCATCTCTTCCTTAGGCCCGCTTCGAGATCAGGTCAGATAGGACCCGTGGGTAGGATCTTCTTCCCACTTAGCATGCGTCACCCGAGATCTGCTGACAGAGCTGTATCTTGAAGGCAATTATCATGTAACCCGAGGCTCCTCAGCTGCTTCCGATACGTTGTCTGTTGGTGTTAAGGTTTGAAGAGGGGATTAGATCGAGAGGCTAGTGCAGTGTCGATGTATTCCGTGGATATCGCTACGTGAAGACTCCTGGTGCAGCACGGGAGCGATCTCATGTGAGTGAGGTAAGATGTAATGGATTAACGTGCCAGAAACGCGTTTGAAAGAGTTATCTTATGGCTGGTTTCATCTCTTGAAATGTCAGCATTTTTTCTTTTTCTCTTCAGTGCAGTTCGTACATTTTGTGCTTTTTAAGAATTGCATTACACCTGTTGTTTTCCTTATGTCTTGCCTGCTGTTCCCACCAGGGCAGCAGCAGATTCCGCACTCTTTTGCCCCTGCCCGTTTCTGCATTCCAAGTGAGAAAGAAGAGAGGAACGTCAACACTTACATGAAATTTAGAAGAGACCTGATGGTGCGTCTTGGCGGGTTTCACGTTGCAACGAGACCTTCTGGAGGTTTGCTGACTGAAGCTAGTTGTCCCAAGCTCAGTGGAAGTAAAACTTCCATCTGATCAAGAAACTCCTTGTGTATTGTCGATTTAGTGCTGGCATTCTTTTGCTTAAGCCTAGTGTTGATGACCACGTCGATGGACCGCCATTAACTTGTCAGGGTCATTGCACGCAGTGTCTGTAGGTTTGGGAGGAGCCCCTGACTTCTCAGATAATAACTTCCGAGCGACGGGAGCTGAATGGGAAAGCGGAGACCGTGACCAGAGTATAGATTACTGTGATTCGTCCGTTCCACACCATCGACTACCTGACTGCTATTTCTCCCCGACTCCATTCTCACACCTGTCGTTAGTGGTCAGTGACTTTATTTGAGGGGTTTTTGACCAAGGGCTTGACCCCGGTACTCTCCTGGAGGTCTCTTCATGGGTGGAGTAGTGCGAGAGGTAACAGTGACGGGTAGATTTGTTTGCTGTCGTCCTCAAAATATGGTTACAGATGATACATGCTCTTGTGTGTGTTTTACACAGGGTTCGTACAGGTCATGGAAAACCTGGAAAGTCATGGAATTTGATTTTTCATTTTCCAGGCCTGGAAAGTCATGGAATTTCAACTTAGGTCATGGAAAGTCATGGAATTTAAGAAAGAAAAAAAAGAAGAAAAAAAAACGTTTTCTAGGCTGTGCTTCGCGCGATACTCTCAATCTAATTTTAAACGCTGAGCACGTCAGGAAAACGTGCCCTTGCATGCCATTGGTTAATTCTGAAGGCTCGTGTGCCTTCTGCTTCCTGATTGTTTCTTTGGCTAGGTGACCTCGTTTCATTTCCACGCCGGTCCGGTCAGTTGGTTCAAGCGAGGACAGAGTGAAAAGAGCTTGTATTGTTTGTGGTGCAGTGTTTCTTTGAGAATCAGATTATCATCATGCCTGGAAAGTGTCGCTTTCAAGACTCTTGGACAGGAGACCCTGAATACCGTGAGTGGGTCATGCGAGCGAGAGTGGATGGGATGGCAAAGTGCCGATTTTGTGAAAAAGACTTTGCTGTATCCAACATGGAAGCGGCAGCGTTGAAAAGCCACATGAAAGGTGTCGCGCACCAGGCGCGTGCTAAAAAACACCAAGAAGAAAAGAGCAAACGTCAAACACGAATATCAGATTTTGTTCAAACTGCAAAAAATGCTGAGACAGAGAGTGCTTCAAAGGTGGTGGTTCCAGCTGGCGCTGCTACGCCGGTCGAAACTGGCAGTGGCAGTAGATCTACTGGGATTGACACTTTCTTGACAACAGAGGACACACTGAAAGCAGAAATTTTGTGGACTTTGAAAATGGTCATCTCCCACTTCTCATTCTCCAGTACCAAAGGAATGAACGAGCTGTTCCGTCGCATGTTTCCCGACAGTGTCATCGCCTCCAAGTTTGCCTTGAGTGAAAGCAAAGCCCGGTACTTGATAACTTTTGGTCTGGGGCCACATTTCTTAGACATGCTCAAGGCAAAGGCCCGGTCTTCTGATTCTCTGGTGCTGCTCTTTGATGAGTCCCTGAATGCTGAACTTCAGAAGAAACAGCTGGATATCCATGTCCGATTTTGCTATTTACCATTTGGCGCTGGATCGAAATGGCGACCGCATGTCTGTTTCAAAATGTTGCTGTTTCTAACGTAATTTGGTCAAATATAGTTCTGGTTTAATTAGAATAGCTTAAATATATCATATTCAAGAAGGGGATAACGATATATATGCTCATTTCTAAGCCATTTCGAAGACATTAGCGCCATTTTGGTAAATAGCATGACCGTCAAAATCACACAATGATTCATGGCGAGTAAGAGCGTGACGGCGCAGATGCGATTTTGACGGACAAATCAGCTGAAATTGGTTAGTTTATTGAGGTTTTTGTTTCAGTTTATGCTAGAACAATCAGATAGGAAGATATTTATTGCAATATTTTGCACATATTGGAAAAAGTATTGTAGAACTCGGGACCTTCAGCGAGTGCTAAATAGACGCCGCACGCGATGTTCGAAGAAATTTCATCAGACCGGAAGTGGCCGTCGGTTCGATAGAATCCACTTTTTCTAGGATTCGCACATATCAATAACACAAAATACCAATGTAACATGAAAGATGAAAGTCTTTCTGAGTTGTCTAATTTTTTTTAACTAGTGGTAGGATTCCATGGTAATTTGTATCAAATCTTTGCGCTACTACAGTACTAGCCAAAATGCACTCGGCAATACCACTTCACTTTCATGGCTAATTGTGGACAATCCACAAAATATTGTGAATAAAAACAAGAATGAAAGTTGTTTATGAAGCAGAAGGTTTCAAGAACATGTGTCGTGTAGTTTTGTGTTAATCCGTCTTATTTCCGCTGAGAACATACAAGCCGATTACGTAAAAAAAACACCCTCCGCCACTACCGACTCGCGGTGGCTCGACGGAGTTTGCATTTCGCGACTCGGGTTGGTCTCTTCTAAACACTCGTCCGTCGAAGTTTCTCATTTGATCAAGTTGAAACTTTACTACTCATTAGAGGAAAGATTGCTCTTTCGTTCGGTGTATGTTTGAACTTCCGGTGAAAATCGAAAGACGAGTTATGGATGAAAGTTCGAACGTCATCGGACATTTTGTTAAAATTTGCTCACTCCCGCTTTCGTACAGACACCCTCGGATTCTACAAGATTTCCCCCTTCCAACGCTATATTCGATGTTAATGTACGATGAATCTACTTTTTGTCTAGCGCCCGGATTGTGCGCTTGAAAGGAGAAAATAGGCGGAAATTTTCCACCTGTTTGTGCTCGATTACCACATTCAGCGTGCGTTAATCGTTGAAGCACCAGACAATTTGGGACAAAAGTATCATCATTTTAAGGAGTACTTGTTTGAAAATTTTCTGCATTTGTCAGTTTTTGAATCAATCTGCTGTAAAAATAATAACAAGAATTAGAATTTTTTTTACAACGGGTGTATTGTGCGTGAGTTTGGTCGTGCGCCATACACTTTTCTCTTTAAAATTGTCATGTATCACAGTACGCTAGGTCATGGAAAATGTTGTTGAAGGTCATGGAAAGTCATGGAAAAGTCATGGAATTTTGTATCTAAAAACCTGTACGAACCCTGTTTACAGCGTGCATTTCGTAACCTTTCGTACATCTACACTTTCTATATTGGGGGGGGGGGTGCGGGGGAGGGGGGGGGGGGGGGGGGGGGGGGGGGGGGGAGTTGCTTTGATATGATTATCTCGGAATAACATTAACATGAAAAGTTCATGTGTGCTAAGAAAAGTTATGCATTTCCACACACGCACTTACACACGTAGGACACACACACACACACACACACACACACGCACACACACACACACACACACGTGTGCGCGTGGCACACACACACACATGCACACACACACGCACACACACACACACACATGCATACACACACGTGTGCGCGCGGCACACACACACACACACACACACACACACACACACACACACACACACACACAGACGTAGAGGACACCTTCCTCATACCCTCTGACCCACCGTGTCTCCCTACGCGATTCGTAAGAGGCGAATGACTAGGGACACCGTGACTTGCTTCGCGTTTGCTCTAGACTGTTCTAGTGATTTTCGTGCTTGGTGGCCTTGCATAGCCTTCAAAGGCTGATAGATCGTAAAACACCATTCATCCATCCATCCATCCATTCATCCATCCTCATACCCTCACCCAAAACTGTCAGGCGTTTCGAGAAAGGGTTCGTTTGGGGGTATTTTTTTCGGGAGGAGTGTGTGTGTGTGTGTTTGTTTTGTTTTGTTTCGTCATAGACAACCAACTACAGTGTGTCAGAAGAAAAAGCAACAGTTGTATTTTTTTTTAGCCATTTTCTAAAACGAGACAACTGCTCATCGGATATCACCAGGACAAGTGACGGAGACTGATTCTGAATGGTAGGTTCGTACCCAGCCCCACCCCAGCTCCACCCCCACCGTCACCTAGTGTGAAAGTGTTGCCTTCGTCATGGCACCCCTGCCAGGCGGCCTTTCTGTCAGGGCGTTCAGGTGTGAGGCAGCTGTTTTCTGTTGACACGGCACATGCCAGGCAGGGGGCGCGGTAGACTGACTGTCCTGTGCTGTAGGCTGTCCTGTGCTGTATAGGCTGTATGTAGGCTGTCCTGTGCTGTAAGCTATCCTAGGCTGTAGGCTGTCCTGTGCTGTAAGCTATCCTGGGCTGTAGGCTGTCCTGTGCTGTAAGCTATCCTAGGCTGTAGGCTGTTCTGTGCTGTAGGCTGTCCTGTGCTGTAGGGTGTCCTGTGCTGCAAGCTATCCTGGGTTGAAGGCTGTCCTGTGCTGTAGGCTGTCCTGTGCTGTAGGCTGTCCTGAGCCGTAGGCTGTCCTGTGCTGTAGGCTGTCCTGAGCTGTAGGCTGCCCTGTGCTGTAGGCTGTCCTGAGCTGTAGGCTGTCCTGAGCTGTAGGCTGTCCTGAGCTGTAGGCTGTCCTGAGCTGTAGGCTGTCCTGAGCTGTAGGCTGTCCTGTGCTGTAGGCTGTCCTGTGCTGTAGGCTGTCCTGAGCTGTAGGCTGTCCTGTGCTGTAGGGTGTCCTGTGCTGTAGGCTGTCCTTTGCTGTAGGCTGTCCTGAGCTGTAGGCTGTCCTGAGCTGTAGGCTGTCCTGAGCTGTAGGCTGTCCTGTGCTGTAGGCTGTCCTGTGCTGTAGGCTATCCTGTGCTGTAGGCTGTCCTGAGCTGTAGGCTGTCCTGAGCTGTAGGCTGTCCTGTGCTGTAGGCTGTCCTGTGCTGTAGGTTGTCCTGTGCTGTAGGCTGTCCTGTATACTAGTGGGCGAATTGGCAGGTGTTCAGTTTGATGGATGGGTAGATACCCAGGTGCATAGGTTTTTGACTCACATGCGAAGCAAAAGTGAGTCTATGTACTGAGCCGTGTCGTCCGTCCGTCCGTCCGGGCGTCCGTCCGTCCGGGCGTCCGTCCGTCCGGGCGTAAAAAACTTAAACGTTGGATTTTTCTCGGAGACTATTAAGTCTATCAACACCAAATGTGGCATGATGGTGTATGATGACAAGGCCTCAAAAAACATACATAGTGACTTGACCTTGCTTCAAGGTCAAGGTCACAGGAGCCATAAATGTGGTCTCAAAAACAGTCATTTTTCACATTTTCCCAATTTTCTCCCACGTTATTGAGAATGGCGACCTTAGCTACAAGTGGTATATAGGTCAAAGCAAGCCCTATCTTTTGATACCAGTTTGGTTGACCTTGCTTCAAGGTCAAGGTCACAGGAGCTCTTCAAAGTTGGATGGTATACATATTTTGAAGTGACCTTGACCCTGAACTATGGAAGATAACTGTTTCAAACTTAATAATTATGTGGGGCACATGTTATACTTTCATTATAAGACACATTTGTTCACATATCATCAAGGTCAAGGTCACTTTGACCCTTATGAAATGTGACCAAAATGGGGTAGTGAACCACTAAAAGTGACCATAATCTCATGGTAGAATTAGAAAGTGCCAATAAGCACCATTGTGCTTCCTATGTCTTGAATTAACAGCTTTGTGTTGCATGACCTTGGATGACCTTGACCTTGGGTCAAGGTCACATGTATTTTGGTAGGAAAAATGTGTAAAGCATTTCTTAGTGTATGATGTCATTGGTAGGTTTAGTTGTTTGACCTTGACCTTGAAGGTCACCTGAAGGTCAAGGTCATATAAAGGTCAAGCATGTGAGTCGTATGGGCTTTGCCCTTCTTGTTTGTTGCATGTACGGGGACATCCCGGCAAGCTGACCAAAGGAGAGAGACATGCTCTTCGGGTGTTGGATTAGTTGGAAAAGTTTGAGTTTGTCTCAGAAAGGAGGAAATGGATGAAGGAAACAGTATGCAGGGTAGGACTAGAGTAATGAATAGTCCTCGAAGTCCGAAAAGTCATACATTCATTCGAAAGTGAAAGAGGGACGATCTCGCGACTCTATCACTTTGGGTCTCGGATAAAACGTCATAATCCACTTTTACCGGTGCATGTCTTTCATTTCAGAACGTTTTTATCATAATTTTACGACCACCACATTAAAAGTCCTTCTCATAAATACTTCACGGAGCTTAATCGATGCGTCTTTTTGTAGACAAGACCGATATATTCACATGTATTTATTTCCTACCTGAGTGACTCTTTTAATGTGGTATGAAAGCGCTTACCAGGGTGGAGAATCAATGTTTATGGTATGCGATACGCCAGAAGTAATTTGTGTCTGTGGTGCGAGTCGTACTCGTTACACTCGGCAGTCAGTCCGCATTCTTGTGTCTCTCTCTCTCTACTGCGAACTCCACGTCTATTCACTGATCCGTGTGTTTGTGTGGGGTCGGAGCCAGGGGTAATCGTATACCCGTAATAAACGTCTCTAGCTCCACCCCATCGCATCCTCCATCCGTTTACGGCGTGGCCCACCCCGTTTCACGACAGGGTAGATGTCGATAGGCTACAGTGGTCGGTAAACATCATGCGTTGTTCCCTATCCGGATGCTGCTCTAAATGCATACGTGTCTTGGTGTCGTGTGTTTTGGTCACAGTTTTGGAACAACAGATCTGCTGGAATAGTTATGCGTGCGTCTCTCTCACCCCAAACTCCCCCACCCCCACCCACCACCCACCCCACCACCATCCCATCTCTCTCCTTACCCTTACCTCCACCCTCCATCTCTGTCCCGTCGATCCCTCCCTTCCCCTCCACTCCCTGTTTTGCAAAGTTATAGTGCGATCTCCATGAGGAGAGGGCGGACGGCTTGAGCCAGGTAAGCAAAGGGCTTTGTTGGCATTCTGGTCACTCATGGCCTGACACTGATAGAGAGGCATGATGTCGTGTCATGATTTCAGCATTTATAAACCACCTGTTTGACCCTGTTTTTGTCTCGCTCTGTACCTCAGTCGCAGTCGTTGTCCAAGTCTTCTGTCTGTGTCTGTGATCCTATCTATGATTTTACTATAATCTCTCTCTCTCTATCTTTCTCTCTCTCTCTCTCTCTCTCGCTCTCGCTCTCTCTTTCGTTCTCTCTCGCTCTCTCTTTCGTTCTCTCTCTCCACCCCACTCTCTCTCTCTCTATCTCTATCTCTCTCTCTCTCTATCTCTATCTCTCTCTCTCTCTCTCTCTCTCTCTCTCAGATTTGTTGCAGACATTTACATATACTGTTTCCTGGCCGAGTTTTTAATCCATGTTAACATGAGTCACTGATACATTGTATTTTCAATCGCATGTACTGTGCAATAGAATACAATACAAATTTTAGTTCCTTTGTCGTTTATATCTTTTGTCTGCGAGGTTCATATGGTATTAGGGAACACAAAAGCTACCAGAGGAACGAAACTGAGAATATTTTAACCTGCTGACAGAGGTGTCTCGTGCTCTAAGTATTTGCTCTAGTCTCTCAACCCAGTTACCAGTACTTGCCACGAGTGTCGACTACTTCCCCTTTTTGGCCTTCTTGCCAGACTTTCCCATTTTCTCTCAAGTTCCTTGCTGCACGAGATCTGGGCCTTCAAGTTCACTCGCACATGTTTGCATTCATCATTGTGTGACCCAGTTTCTTCTTTTCTGTTTCCTTTATTTGTCCCTATTCTCTGCCTATTTTTTTTCTTTTCCTCCTTTTCTCCCCACCCTCACTCCACCCTCTCACCCACAGCCTCCACCCTTACTCTTCGTCCTCCAATCATTTTCTTTTTCTCCTCACTCTCTTGCCATCTCGGCGGGGGATGCGGTGGATTTCCAGGGGTGAAAACACGGCGCCGTGGGTAAACATCGGCCATGCCTTGCTGTAGGACACCCAAGCTGGCTTTGTCAGGACAGACGCTAATGGTCCAATTGTCATTGCACACCGGGGTAGCAAGAGGCGTACATACCTTTGCCACCCTCGTCAGTTCACCACCCCCACCCCTCAACCCCTTTCTCTGTCTTGTTACCCCATTCGACCTCCCACCCACCCCCTTGCTCTCTCTCTCTCTCTCTCTCTCTCTCTCTCTCTCTCTCTCTCTCTCTCTCTCTCTCTCTCTCTCACACACACACACACACACACACATACACACACACACACCACTGCTGCTACTCGTGGTATTACTGCTACTACTACCACCACTACTATCCACCACCACCATCCACCACCACCACCACCACTACCACTACTACTACCACCATCACTATGACTCCCGCTATCACCACATCCTTCTCCACAACCAGCACCAAGAAAACCAACAGCTGTACCATGACCATCACCACCATCGCCATTATCATTCCCACCTTTACCACCATGAAACAGTACCACTACTACTATTACCACGACCACAGCCACCTTCTCCCTCCATTTCTCATCCCCCAATCATTCTGCCCATCCCCTTGTCCTTTGAACGCTTTAAAAGGTAAAGGTGTGGTTTTTTATAGCGACTTACACCCTTTGTCAGGGTCTCAAACCGCTTACACTTTACCCCCTGATCACTGGGCATCTTCATCAATCCTCACTGGTACCTCACAACAAACATAGTGACAGACATTTAAGACGCACACAGTCAGGTACCAGCACCAACTCCGCTCCCTGGGGAGTATTCCAACCCGATGCTGGCGCTTGGCCGCATACAAGGGTTAATCGCACAACGTTTTTGCCAATATTGCCCTCACAGGTACCCGGTTTTACTCCTGGGTGGGGAGAAACAATGCGAGTTAAGCATCTTGCTCAAGGATGCAACTCTGGGAACCGCGCAGCTTCGAACGCCGTACCCACTGGCCGCAAGCGACTGTAGGTCCAGCGCGCTAACCACTCGGCCACAGAGCTTTACACGTGCACCACCGTCACTGCTTCCACCTTCACCACCATTGAACCATATCAATCTGCCACTGCCATCACTACCACAATTACTGCAAATACAACCGCCACTACCCTTCGACTCTCCTCTCTTCCCTTATGCCCACCTCCTTGTCCTCAGAGCGCTTTGTTGGTACACCTCCACCACTACCTCTCTTTGCTTGGTTACACTAGGGGCTTTTGACACTTCTCTGGCTCAACATCAGCCACAGGCTACTGTCAAGCGGGCAGTAAGCTGATTACATCGGTGATCGTTTGCGAGCATATGTACACGCCTCGTCATGCTGTTTTTGGGGGGAAGTGCGAATGTATCATTTGACATACTTGTGTACGAAAACAACTGTCTTCAGTGGTCGGTATCCATTTCAAGACATTTCACACAGCGCCTATCTGCCTTTGCTTTTAGACTCCTCTGTGGTCGAACATTTCCGCGTCTTTCAAAACTTACTGACAAGAGGAAAGGACCCTTCAGCAATCAGTTCCAGTGAACACATAGGCGCGAATGCACCAATGCACCAATTGTGTTGAAATTACTCATTTCTGAGCGCTTCATTTTATGAAGAAAACACTTTCATGGCTTGACACTTTAGACTTCTCAATGGTTGATCAGTTCCTTAAACATCAACTTTGGTGGCAAGTAAAAATAACCCCAGAGCACTGAATTCCAGTGGACTCCTAGGCAGGAGCTCATTTCCTTGAGGACAAACGGCAGAAAAGACCCGGGAGGACCTAAAAAAATTGGGCTGTTCACCTTTGCCACCTGGCCCGTTGTCGTGTCTGCCTCTGTGTTCTGGCCTTGCCTTCCCTGCCTTGATCCTTGTTTGCTCGAGGTGGCAGCCAGGTGTGACTTATCTGGAAAGGGTGGCCACTGTGAGAGTTCCATGTCTTCCTGCCGCTACCTGCTGTGTGCAGCACGCCTGTGCGGAGTCCCTGTGCTGCCTGTATGGGGCCCGTGCGCTGTGGGAATCGAGTCGTGACACCAGCCTTCCCGTAGGGGCTTAGCGCCCCTCGTCTGCCTGCATCCAGCACAGCGCCACCAGTGTCGTGGCTTGTCAGGTTCATAGCTTTGATCTCATGGTCTTTTATCTGGATTCCAGTTTGGTCTTTTTTCTTTTATTTGCTTTCACTCTTTCACCTTTTCCTGTTTACTTTTCTATTTTCTGTTTTCGTATTTCCTTCTTTTTTGCTCTTCCACCCTCTATTCCTGCTCCTCCTCCCTCCTCTTACTCCACCTCCGCTTACTCCCCCTCCTCCTCCCTACCCTCCTTCCTCCTCCGCAACCCTCCTCTTCCTCCTCCCCAACCCTCCTCCTCCTCCTTCCTCCTCCTCCCTCCCACCTCCTCCATCCCACCTCCTCCCTCCCACCTCTTCCCTCCCTCCTCCTTCCTCTCTCCTCCTCAATCCCTCCTCCTCCCTGCCTCCTCCCCCCCCCCCCTCCCTCCCCCTCCCTCCTCCTCCTCCAATCATTCTCTCTTCTCCCTCCTCCCTTCTCCCTCCTCCCTTCTCCCTCCTCCCTTCTCCCTTCTCCCTCCTCCCTCCTCTCTTCTCCTCCTCCCTTCTCTCTTCTCCTCCTCCTCCTCCTCCTCCTCCTCCTCCTCCTCCTCCTCCTCCTCCTCCTCCTCCTCCTCTTTTTCCTCCCTCCCCCTCCCCCCCCTCCTCCTCCTCTCCTTCGTCGTCTTTGCTATGAATACGACTAAGGCATGCGTAGATTTACAAATGACACGTGATGATAAAAGGGAATTATTCCTGACGACGGATAAGAGCAAAGGGGAAATTCTCACGAAAGCATCACGTCTGTCAATATTTACGCATTATCTCCAAAGCAAGGACAGCTTTCCCGGGGAAGACTGCGCGCTCAGCTTCAGCCTACTCCAGAGTGCACTTATCAAGGCTGCCGATCAGAACCTGCCAGTGCGCATGCATCCAAGTTCTTGCAGCGGGAGGCCGGGGGCTGCTGGACTGGGAGCACTGTGTATGGAGATGGGCTCTTTCATCGACGCCCGCTTGGGGGTTGTTCTGGCGTCATCACTCACCTTCCTCCTGGGGTCATGAAAGGAATTTGTAAATTGGACGAACTCAGCTCGCCTCTGACCTGCACACTTGCACAGTAGTGGGTCGCCGCGAACCCAGCTTGCCTCGGCTTGTGCACAGCTTTGGAAAGTTACCATGGCATGAGAGTTGAAAACGAGGGGTTTTTTTTCAAATTAACTTAACATAAATTCGACTTGGATTGATGTATGATCTGATCGCTGCTTGATATTAACCTATGCTGATTATTGGCGACCTGAGCGTAAATCTCCATTGAGATATCTACACGAGGTCAAATTACTTGTAGCTAGCTCTTTGTTGTCTCCAACTAATCTGCATTAGTCGAACGAGGTTTGAAAATTGTTCTTGTTTCAAACATTAACAATGGTCCTTGGTTTGGCAGTTAATCTTTTCATTGTACTTTCAAGAAAGTATCGGGTATGTGTGAAATGCATAATGCATGATACACCTGTATTCAATGTAAACTTGTAGAGCAAAGTGTATTTTTTTCGCCAAAAACTTCTCTGCTGACATTGTCGGTGATGATCACGTCTATCTGAAGTAGATTAAAGAGAAACTGACAAAGAAACGAGAGAGAAAACGGGAACTGAGGCAGAGGAAGCACGTCTGAGCGCATCTGCACAGCGACTCATCCCACACTCTCCTTAGCGGCGCTCCGCTGTCGTGTTGGACACTGGAGCGGAAGGAGGGCAATGGAAAGCGTACGCCTCGTGCACCCCGTGCTCCTCGGGCCCACTGCATCCCCGCCTTCCCGCCCGCGTAATGCACGGCTTCCCTTCCCTCAGGAAGACTCAGTGCTACGTAGCGCTGCCGTAAAGCTCTAAAGCAGCGCTGCGCGATCCGAGACCAGTTCTGCCGCGCCCGAGCTGCCAGAATGGAGCCTCAGTTGTCCCATGCAACGCCAAGGATTATTATCGAGCTGTTGGCATCCGCGCCATGTCGTTTATATTTCTCCCACGTGGTTCCAATCCGTGAAGGCATTAGGACCGCCTGTGCTTCCTCGTCGTCAGCTGGTCTGGACCTGCTCGGAAGGAAGAGAAAACACGGTGGGGGTAGGGGAGGTGGGTTGGTGGTGGGAGAGGGGTAGAGTTGAATGGGAAGAGGGGTGGAAGGGTGAGCCGAAGTTGGGGGAAGTTGAGTTCAGTCCATGCAAAAGTAAAGGTAAAAGGACGAGACTATGCATGTACGGAGAAGAGGGGTGGGGGATCGTGGTGATGGGAGGAAGGGTAAGAGAGGGTAAGGGTGTTTCAGGAACGAGTGGAGTGTTACGAACGGGAAGGAGGCGACCCGTGGGTTTAGTCTCGGTCAAGTGGATGGAGTGATTAGGGGAGTGGGGGTGACTGCTGGTTTTTATCACAGAGGGTGGGCGCCCGAGAAAGCGAGTCTTGAGCTCGCAGACAAGGACGTCCTGTTGCTTTGCCAGTCAGGGTCTGCACGCCCTTTCCAGCATCCTTCCTGATCGCCGGGCCGTAGGTATGGCTGTTTTGTCTTCCACGCACCGTCGCCATGGTCGTCACTTTGGTAAAGGCTGAATTTTGGGGTTAGTTTTTTCTCCCCAAATTGACAAAGGCACAAACGTAATGAAGAAAGGGCCATAGATCGTGATGCATGTCGACATTGCTGTGTTTGCGAGTAATGACGTGAGAAGTGTTGAAATATTCCTTAGTTTGATGAAGCCTTCAACTTGCTGAGTTCTGGCTCTTATAATCTTTGGATCACGCGAAGGAACAAGATCCTTCAAGTAAACTTTAAATTTGCCTCTTCTTGCTCCACATTACCGCACCTGCGCTGGTGTTTTACCTATTGGAATGGAGTGGATTTTTTTCGACGAACATGTTCTTTTCAACATTTTTGGCATCAAACACTGAATGCTTTAAGGGTTTTGGTTTGTTTTTGTTGGCTTACATTTTTTATTTTTGTTGTTGGGGGGGGAGAGGGGTTTATCCCCCACCCCAAAATCGTTTTGGTCGTATTTTGTCTTCCAATTTACTCTGGGTTTCCCCCATGTTACGGACGCAATTCTTGCTCGAATTAAGTTAGCCCGCCTCATTCCCTGGATCTATTCTGGGCCTGCTCCGAGTCTGAAAACACAAAGCTTATCTTGGACAGTCCTGGTCTCATCACAAATCGGGAGCTTCGCAACGACCCGAGAGCAGTGTGTGCGAGGGCGGAAACCTTACTCCTGTGCTTCAAGGACAATTACACCTGTTTCGTGGGGGCGACGGTCTGTGCTGATCATTGGAGAGCCGAGAATAGGTGTGTTCTCCACAGCTCTGCACGAGCGGACCTGGCATTGCCATCAGACCGTCGTCTCCCACCAGGATGCCAGCTCTCTCACTGACTCAAAGACTGACTGCAGCCAAGTCCTGCTGTGGAGAGAAGGGCTCCTCACCATACTGAGCCCTGTGAGGTCTTCGTGCACGCATCATCACGTGCATGCCTGTGTGAGCTGGTGCATGCTTGCATCGTGTCATGTCGGAGTAATGTTGTTTTGACTCTGGCAAATAAACTGTGCCCGAGCTCTCAGTTTTAAAAGTCCTACACGCGTTTCTTGCAGTTAACTTAAGAGTTGGAGATAATGAAGTTATTTTAATGAGCATATGGTGCAGTAAGCGTTTCCAGCAAAACGATGCCAGGTTATTTGGCAAAGCTATACTGTTTTGCTAATTTACTCTTGAAAATACTATTGAATTCATGAGGGAGGGTGCAGGTTTCTGAAGCGACTGCAAGGACACTGACATCAACTAAAAAGCTTACAACCGAGAGCATGGCTGGAGAATAATGTTCCCTCAGACAAAATAAGAAGGTTTCTTGTCTGCACTGAGCCTGCAAATGTGTTTACAAACTATATTAATTTTAAAGATGAAAATACCAGTTGGAAGGACTTGACGACATAGCTGGACCATCTTGGTTCGTGGCCTTGCCGACTAGGGGAAGTAGAACGCATCTCGGGAGAGAGGTGGGCGATGAGAGACGCGCGTCCTGTTTACAGCCTTCTTATCGAGGGCGTCGATGACACACGAGAGATTCTTCCCTCGCTGTTTTTAGCAAGGTGTGCAGGTACACATGAACCGCTCTATCTGCCGCCGTACAGGCTTTGCGTCCCCTCTATCTTTTTTGCTTTCTGTTACGACAGTGTAGACTTTGTTGTTTCGCTCTATCTCTCTCCCCCGGTGTGTTTTTCATCGGCTTATTCAAAAGAATACAGGCTTCATACCAATGGTGTTCATTAGTAATCAAGCATGCTTTTGGTCTCGCGGTGATTAAGTCGTCTGTCTGCAGTTTTCAGCAGGGTAAACCGAAGGAAAACAAGGTAGTGAGCTCTCTCAGACATTTCTTTGATGTCTGCCTTTGTGGTGTGATGTAATAAAACATGAACTCCTTTTCCTGTGAGATAGGAACACGGGTCGTGCATTTTCGTCTGCACATGGGTTGTCACGGCTGCCCCAAATCCATTTCTCTGGACACTTGTGCATTTATGCTTTTTTCCGTTTGCGGTCTTGGGTGATTTGAGCTGAGAGAAATCTGGAGATGGAGTTGTGGACATCCGCTTTATATCGTACGTTTCATTGCACGAACATAGACAATGACTTTATGGATGTAACAGGGTGACAAAACTTTGCTGACTTTGCTTTCTATGCATGACCCGCACCTATTTTCCAGTCTGTCACCATGTGGTCAGTTCGCTGCCCACTCAGCACTGTTTTTCTTTCATTGTAAACATCCTCTCTAATTCCATTCCCCCACCAGACTCTTGGACACAAATGCCTACTGAAGCCATACCCTCCCATGCCAGCTTCACCTTTCTACGCCTCCTTGCACTTGCACGCCTTTGTGTCACCACTCTGATTCTTCTGGCCCCTCCCAAGTTCTTGGACAGCAGATGCCCACTTTGGCCCCCCCCCCCCTCTTCCCACGCATTCCTG
>JAWQFJ010002177.1:32815-42815 GCA_034096865.1 Theodoxus fluviatilis | reverse complement strand
CCCCTTACATTAAAGTATTGTGGTCAACTGCTGTTCAGTTTTTATTTGTGCTTACTCAAAGACCGGTCCTTAGCCTGCCCTTGTGTTGTAATCTCTGTGATTCCTTCTAGCTCTGTTTCGTCTCATACTGTTCCATCTCAGTCCGCTCCAGCTTATTCGAACTTCACCCACTTCACCCCTCTCCAACCCAGTCCAGTCCAGGTCGCCTTATCCTGCCCAACCCAACCTAGACTTCCCCACCCTTTTTCCCGTCTTTCCTGATCCTGACTTGGTGATTGTAATACTGCCTTCCCTCAACTTAATTCTAGACTTTTTCTTGATTTGATTTCCCCCCTCATTTTTTTTTATTTATTCCCTGGATGAAAACCATAAAGACTTGCAGTACATCGATCTTACTCTTTTCTTAAACGTCAACAAACTGTCTGGTTTTCTCTTTTTACTCAGATAATCTTTTTTCGTGCTTCCTTATAATGCCTGTCAGCGTTTGCTGCTCTGATCGTGCGTCAAGAGCTTGCTTTATCTGCGCTACCTTCTCTTTCCTCCCCAAACGTCATTTTTATCAAAGGCCAGACCTTTTCATCTCGAAAATTTGTTTCTTCATTTCATCTCCACCTCCGCTGCCTTTCCTGACAGTTTCCACACGTCTCCAACTCTTTTCTAACGTTCACTGATCTGCACCGTCCCATGGTAATTCCTCTCATCTCTGGAGATGATGGATCCCACCTGTCTACACACAGTTTCCTCAACCAACCCCTGCGTGGAAGCTATATTTACATGGTTCTCACCTTCGACTCCTCCGTCTCATAAAATACAACCCTTAATCTGAATTTGTCTCAAAAATATTTTTTCCACCCAGTATTGATACTTTTTGCTGACACATTGATGCTTTTTATCAATCTCAATAAAACTTTCACGTTCACCTGACAAGGGGCGGAGGATGAGTTTTATGTATGAAAATACAAACGATTTGCTTCCGGAACATTGCTAGGCTACCCGCGTGCGATCTTAACCAACCTCGAGACTCCTTATCAATGCATGTCGCAAACCGTACGTCATTTTCTTATCTGAGCCTGCTTTTCATCTCTGTACACACGTAAGATTATGCGGGTGCCTCATTCCTCAAGCGCCTGCCACGAGTTGGTCAGCGTGCGAGTTTCCCGTCGCCCTCTCTCTATGAAATCACTGACAGTGTCTCTATGCCAGTCTCCTCGGCAGCCGCCTAAACTGGAAATATGGTACGTAGCGGCTACACCTTGGCGACAACGTCGTCATTGCCGAAGCGATGCGTCGCTGTTTGATGTGAAATGATTGTGCCTGAAAAAAAAACATGAAAAGCTGACTACTGAAAGAAAGTGTATGGCGTCCACTCTGTCTTTATTCAGAGATTCCAAACGATGTCGAAATATATCACGATTACCAAAAATGAGAAGTGACTGCTGTTTCTTCCATTTTTCACTTTTAAAAAAGTAAACAGTGCCATATCATCATAACTGCAAAAACATAATCGATACATTGCAGACGATGTATTTGATCATTCACCAGAGAGAAGAATCGCTAGGGTTGAAACAAACGTAAAATTGACGGATATGAATTTGTTTTTCTTTGGCACTTCCGAATATCTCCACAGTGCTGCCAGTTCTGTTGCCAACAAACTACTGCAGTCACGCCAGTGTGATCTAACGTTGAGGTACGGCCGAGCTGGTTATCTGTGAAGCCTTGATGCCTGCCTCGCCGTGCTCCCTGAGTAAATAAGTACTTGATAAGACACGAGATGGGAAGCTCGGTTGGAGAGGATATATAAAGTAGTTGAAAGTCTCTGGATACTGCTCTGCCTGTGTCAGAATGCCTAAAGCTGCTGTGTGGTTTTTGCGTGATTGATGGTTCTATCTCACCTGCCTGTAAAAAAAACGTGGTTTATTGAGAAATGTAATTTATTTTTACGCTTTTGTGGCGCATGTAGCCTGTATGAGGACGCAATTATTTTGGACAGGCGCTTCAAACCTTCACAGAGGAATGTGCGGCCGTCCTCAATAATGGTAGTGCACTGTGCCGGCCGGGTTATGTTGGACTCGGCGTGCATTCCTCTCGGCTGTTTCTGTTCTGGCGCTCACAGTTCATTGCATACCTTGCCTTGAGATACGATTCGCGTATAAATAATTGGAGAGATGGGCACCTTTTAGGAAGGGAAAGCGGATGTTGAGAGAGAAGAGTTGAATTTTCCGAAAGAGAGAGTGTTTGGTCGCATGCGAAAAGTTTATTGTGTGTAACAGAAAGCCAAGCTATCGGTATAGGTGATTAACACAAATGGAATGACTGAAAAAGTAAAAGAGACAACGTGGTGTAATGGTTTCAACTGTATGTCTTTGAAAGTAATGGGAAACGTGAATATGGGTAGTGACAACGTTCCATCATCAATGCTTTTCATGTTTGCATTTATATTTTCTTTATGACAAACTGAAATCATATTATACTTTAAATGTCCTTGGAGGTTATGTGATGAATCAATATGTGTCACAGGTATTTCAATGAATTATATTTTCATAAACCATTCCATAAAAGCGAAAATGCTCATTCACAGGTCCGTGTCATTCATTCAGCAACTATTAGTGCTTCATCATTTAACAGGAAACTCGTAAAAACGTAACGCCAGGTTCTTTCACTCTCGCGTCATCTCTGTTAGTAAGCTTGAAGGAATGTAATTCTCTCTGCACGTCCTAACAAAACTGTCATGTATTGCCGAAGTTAGTTGAGGCCGACTATGATAAATACTCCCTCGACATTGTCTGAATACGTGGGCTGAAAAAGTGTCTGTATTCCACATGAAAAATGCCTTCACGGGTTCCGAGCTGTAGCAGCGGAAATAGTAGAGCAATACATTCCTATAATGTGCGCCTGTGTGCTGGGCTAAATTCTTATGGGGCAAAAGTAGCAGCAGCAACACAGACTAGTTTCTAGGACGGAACCAAAACAAAGCACACAGTTGACTGAACCGGGAGGTTGCAGTTTCGGTCCTGGCTTAAAACGCTGAGCTTTCTTTTTTTCTCCCATTCTGTTCCCAGCACGGCCTCGGTTCTGTGCTATGAACTTGAACTGAGGTGTTAAGCTGTATGTGTGTGTGTGTCTATTGCTTGAGTCTGCGTTGTAACGATTGCTTGAGGAGGAGCAGCAGCAGACATTGTTGTATTGGGAGGTGTACTGAAAAGCGTACCTCTGTAAATTGCGAAAATCAGAACTGAGTACAATTGAGTTCCGAAACTCATGTACGTACGTCTTGTCTGCTCCAGAAGCAGCAGCAGCAGCCAGAGCCAGAACAGCCTGAACACCACGGACACAGGGGACAGCGGCTCATCCTCCCTGGCTCAAGGCATGGGGCACTCCAACACCACCACGCTGGTAGGTCCCTGTCCTGTCTTCCTTTTGGTCTGCGTGGTTTTACACACCTACACCACCATAGTGTATGGCTGTCCTGTCTTCATTTTGGTCTGCGTGGTTTGGCACTTCAACACCACCTCGTTGGTAGGGCCTTTGCTTCGCATTCCTCCGTCTCGTGTCCAGTTACCTGGCTTGATGGGTGATGGATGGATGGATGCATAGATGAAGCGAGGGAGGAGGGAGAGATGAGAGATGGATGGATTGATATACAGAAGAATGAATGGATAGATTAGTGGTGGAAAGATGGGTGGAAACCTAGTGGGAGAGTGGTTAAATGGGTGGGTTGATGGATGAATTGGTTGGTGGATGGGTGAGTGGATGACAATTGAGCGAATGGCTCCGTGGATTGTCCACTTGTTCTATCGTGCATTCATCTGTACGTCTGCTTGATTTGTACAAACCCGTGTATCAGCAACCTTACATAGCATCTCCATGTAAGTACCTAAGCACATATACACATACGCAAACACTAAGCAGTTGGTATCATTAGCTCTGTATGTCTTTATATTTCAGTCACAATTTCATCCATTCATCTGTTTGAGTCCGTCTTTCCATCCTCTGGAATATCTTTTCCTCTCTTCTCCTTTTTTTTTGCAAATTCATTCCGCCCTAGACATAGTACCATAGGTGTCCGCAATCTCATCATCTTTCGATTTCTTCTTTATACCGAGAGTATACTCGTGTTTCTGTACACGTTGCTGTGAACACTGCTGTTTGCTGGCTGGCAACACATTTGAGGGCAATCTTACCGTTTGCCGCGTGGATATGTTCGCAACTGTGATACATAAACAGTTTTGCAGTCCGGCTCCTGATGTAAGCTACCTTTTTAATATTTCGTGCTTGTAATGTAATACAGAGAGCCTTTGTAGTTATCTCGACCACACACATATTGAAAAGGTACTGCAAAGTCATGCCTGCGAATAATGAATGCAGTGGTTGTTTGGAAGCTTACTTCTTGTTACAACCCTAAAAGCAGGCAAACAAACCGTTTTAACTGATCGTGTCTATATCCATAAGCCAGTTTGTGTTGTCCTTCCTGTGTCCTCTCTGCATTGGTGGCTTCCCCTCACTGAGGAGAGGAGACAGCTGACGCGGGTTCATTTGAGGTCAAATCAGTTCAGCCAGTCCTGGAAGTGGAGAAGTGTACCCAGTGCCTGCCTTTCTCCCTTGTGTGCCTGCCTCGTCATCAATCACCGTGCTTTATGGAACCTTGACAGGTGGCTCTGAACACACCCCCCCCCCCCTCTCTCTCTCTCTCTCTCTCTCTCTCTCTCTCTCTCAGTGCTTCTCTCTATCTGACTATCTCACTCCCCCTCTCTCTCTCTCTCTCTCTCTCTCTCTCTCTCTCTGTCTGCCTCGAAATATAGGGATTGGGAAATATTGATGGAATTGAAAAAGTTCATACATTTGCATGTAAAAAGATCCTTGAACTGGACATCCGAATTCCTAATCAATTGGTTTGCGGAGACCTTGGCAGGTACCCCATGTCTATCATGAACATTGTAAGAGCAGCCAAATACTAGCTTAGATTGTCTAAAATGAACATAAGCAGGCTCCCAAAACAAGCGTATGTAATGCTAAACAACTCCAACCTTGCGCAAAAGATGAATTGGGCACGACTCATTGAAAACTGTCTCATTTAAAACTGTCTTTATATATTCGGTTTTGGTTATATATGGACGGTGGACCTGGTAACGAAACACGTTTTTTAAAACAATTCAAGCAGAGGCTGAAAGATTGCCGTCACCAATCATGGCATGAAAAATGTATAGACAGCGTAAGATTTCACTGGTATTTGTCCTTCAAAACCATTTTGCACTAGAGAAATACTTGTCTAGCTTGACCATTAGAAAATTTCTCTATGCATTTGTACGTTTCCGTTTCGGTATCAACGATCTCAAGGTGAACAGACGGCTCACCAATTTTCACAATCCCGAAGTGCGATGAACCCGCTGCATGTGCATCGAGAACGAAAAGCATTTTTTTTTGTTGAGTTGCCCCTTGCATGAAGATATAAGAAAGAAATATCTACATAGACTCATTGATAAAAGTAACCAAGCAAAATATGTCCATATACTGGAAGGAGTCAATCAAAAAATGACGAGGGACGTAGCTATGTTTATTTACTAATCTCAAACATAGAGAAAGGTTCATGTTATAAATGAGTCCATCAACCGCTGTAGTCGACTAATTATCCATATCGCAAAACCGTTTAGTGTCACCTAATATTTCTGTGACTGACGGCCGGCCTAACAATAAAGTGTCAAAGTCTCCCTGCCTGCCTCTCTTACACACACGTGCACGCATGCACCCCTCCCCCCCCCCCTCCGACCCTCTCTCTATCTCTCTCTCTCTCTTTCTCTCTCTCTCTCTCTCTCTCTCTCTCTCTCTCTCTCTCTCTCTCTCTCTCTCCTGCCACTATTTTTATTTTCTCTCCCTTTTTTACATTCCCCATTTGAGTTGGGAGTAAGAAATGACCACCACGTTCCTCCATGCGTTTTGCCCAAGGCGAGTTGCTGGGGAAACCGAGACTGGTCTTGCTCCTAGTACTCTAATCATCTCTCGTAATTTTCGTCATTAAAGGCCTCATACATTATAGCTTTAAAAAGTTCCTTGGCTGCAAAACTCCACTCATTCATTCATGTGTTCACCCATTCGTTTATTTATTCATTAATGTTTTTCTTCCTTCATCTATTCATTCTCTCTTACATCCTCTTTTCTCGTCTTTGATAACGTAGATGAAAGCAGACTCAACTGACCTCCCGACTTTAGACGAACTACTAGAAGATATACGTCTCCCATTATTTTAGCTTCCCTGCGTCGATACTGGTCTGGGCCTGAAACATCTTTGCTGCTCCACTGTTGTTACAGAAGTGCTCCTGTTATAGCGTGCAAATAGGTCTCTTGGCTTTTAGTGTCGATCATACTAGTTCCTGGTTTCAGTGCTTGATTCTCATCGACAGTTTTATCTCAGCAATAAATTTCGCCGTCTTGCTGAGTTGGTTCCATCCGGTGACACAACAGCTTTGAGTGCTAGAGAGAGAGAGAGAGAGAGAGAGAGAGAGAGAGAGAGAGAGAGAGAGAGAGAGAGAGAGAGAACGAACAACAAACAACGAACAACAGGTTTATTGCGGGGGCCTCCGGCCCATTACAAATCGCATACATTTACACAGAACTGTAATAATGTGAACACTTCCCAATCTGCAAATGGACAACGGAGACAACGGTGACAATTAGAGTTTATAATCATCACTAGATCAGTGAGTTCTAATTCTCAAAGAGGTATCTATAGTTGTCTACCATCAACATTGCCTCAGCTCGTCTTCGAAAAGCTTTATACAGGTACGTAGCAACACTTCTAATTGCATAGACATCATCACCTACGAATATGTCAAGGACAGGTTCACTAATACCCAATTGCAAAAACGGTAATACATACTTCTTTCGGAGATCATATGTAGCTGGACAATGAAAAAGAAAATGAATTTCGTCTTCGTCTGTCTCCATGCATGATGGACAAACATTTGGGTGAGCTATTGGACTGTATCTATACTTATGTACAAATAAATCACTAATTCCCATTCTGAAACGTACCCAGGCATCTCTAAATACTTTCTTGTCTAATGCATAGAGATATGGTTCTATACCATGTTCTATTTTTACTAATTTGTAGAAGGAATATCTCGTACTTTGCTGTACACAATTTATCCAGTCGTTCTTATAGCATTCAATCAATCTACTTTTCAGCTGCCTTATAAACGTAGTTTCATTTTGTACCATTTGATCCTCCCATTCCCTTCTAAACTCATGTTTTAACAATAACATTTTTATGCCTGTTGCCCAGTTATGTTTTGCAACTCCCGTGTTAAGCATGGACACGTATACTTGGTAAGGATATCTGTTAGGGTCCATTCTATTTATGTCTAATGGATATCTGCATGCATCACCATATATCATCACATTTGGCGTTTTAGAGGCAACATTCAGAAACCACTTCAACATGTACATTTGAACAGTTTCGATACGTTTACAATCATTAGTGCCCCATATTTCTGACCCGTACAATAGCATTGGCTGTATTTGAGCGTCAAAAATCTTATACAATATATCCGGTGTAACAACGGCAAGTTTCCTTAAGATTCTTTGCATTTGGATTGACGCCGCTTTGGCTCTGGCGACCAACTCCGACAGCATTGTATTTGTACATAATCTAGTAGATAAGGTAACTCCAAGATATTTATATTGAGAGACAACCTCTAGTTTACTGTCACCCATCATCCACTGAAAGAGAGAGAGAGAGAGAGAGAGAGAGAGAGAGAGAGAGAGAGAGAGAGAGAGAGAGAGAGAGAGAGAGAGAGAGAGAGAGAGAGAGAGATGGGTGGGATGGGCGGTTTTAAAGCTTATTTAAAACTCTTGGTTTTTGTATGCTACCAGAACACGAGAGAAGTAGTGCACCTAAAGCTACAACACTAAAAGGCTACAACAAACTTTGAAGAAAAAATCCCCTTTCCCTAGATCCTTGATTTTAATCTATAAATTCTACTAAAAGCGTCGAGTATATGTGGAATAACGCTTTGACAAGAGAGCCAGCGAACCATTTTTAAGCTCATGAGTTGTTCTGGACAGTTTCAGTGATCAGGTTTCCTGTTGAAAAGAGCTTGCGTGTTTGTGAGTCGTTTTCTTGTGGACGTCTTGTCGCAGGACGAAGTGACTTATCGGCCTGGCTGTGGACTCCTGCTGTTTGAACGAAAGGTGTACCTTACACCCTTACAACGTCTTGAATTACGCCCATGGACCATGGATGTACCTTACAGCCTTACAACGTCTTGAACCATGGCCACAGGGGACCTCATTCTCAGTGACCAGCCCTGCAGTTGTGATATGGCGTTAATTAATAGGGCGCTGTGTATAGGATCTGATGTATCCCCTTGCCATGTGGCTGTCTGGGCGCCTACTCCTTGCTCTGTCTGTGCGTGTGTGTATGTATGTGTGTGTGTGTGTGTGTGTGTGTGTGTGTGTGTGTGTGTGTGTGTGTGTGTGTGTGTGTGTGTGTGTGTGTGTGTGTGTGTCCGAGTGCACGAGTGTCTGCCTAGGCGCCTGTTTGCTTCTGTGTGTGTGTGTGTGTGTGTGTGTGTGTGTTTGTATGTGTGTGTGTGTGTGTATGCGTGTGTTTGTGTGTCTGTGTGTGGTGTGTGTCTGTGTGTCTGTTCTAGAGCTCGAGTGTCTGCTTAGGCGCCTGTTTGCCTCTGTGTCTGTGTCCGTGTGTCTGTCCTAGTGTGCGAGTGTCTGACTAGGCGCCTTTCTGCCTGCCTGCTACTGTGTGTGTGTGTGTGTGTGTGTGTGTGTGTGTGTGTGTGTGTGTGTACACGTGTGTGTGTGTGTACACGTGTGTGTGTGTGTGTGTGTGAGAGAGAGAGACAGAGAGAGAGAGAGAGAGAGAGAGAGAGAGAGAGAGAGAGAGAGAGAGAGAGAGAGAGAGAGAGAGAGAGAGAGAGAGCACGCCACAAACTGTCTTTGTCTCTTCTCAGTCTCTTTGTCTGCTTTCCTTCCCCTCTTTGTCTGCGATTCTCCCTATATTTATCCCGCCCTTAGTATTTCTCTCTCGGGCTTTCTTATTCTATTTGTCTGGGTTTTGTGTGCGTATGTGTGTGCATGCGTGCTTGCGCGTGCGCGTGTGTGTTTGTGTGTGTTAGACTGTCTGTCTGTTTGACTATGTGTGTGTGTCTGTCTGTCTGTCTGTCTGTCTGTCTGTCTGTCTGACTGTCTGTCTGTCTGTCTGTCTGTCTCTCTCTCTCTCTTCCCCCTTACCTCCCTCCCTCCCTCTGTGATAACTCAGGCTCCATGCCTGTTGCAGACTGTACACTCTCCGGCTCTCTCCAGTCTTTGCCTGAGGCTGTACATTTCTGCCTTGCCTGCCTGGCTAGAGCGAGGGGGGAGAGGGGACACGCTTGAGAAGGTGAACATCCTGGA
Source organism: Theodoxus fluviatilis (assembly GCA_034096865.1). Taxonomy (NCBI): domain Eukaryota; kingdom Metazoa; phylum Mollusca; class Gastropoda; order Cycloneritida; family Neritidae; genus Theodoxus; species Theodoxus fluviatilis. The sequence continues at coordinate 33,413 of JAWQFJ010002177.1, read as the reverse complement.
GAGGATGAGTTTAACAGTCATTGTTTCTCACCCCTCGTACTCTCCTCATTCTCTTCCTTTGTGGACGCAGAGACCCAACCATCCACTCAGCGTGTCGCGTGCCTTCACAGTTTTTCAAGGAGGGACTGGATGAGAGGTCGTGCTACTAGTTTTTTCCATTGTGAGCTGCTTCTGTAGTTTAATACGCGCCCTATTCTTTATACTCTCTCTGTTTATGGATCTTTCCTTCGAAGCTTTTCAAAGGAAAGGCTGCTGTAACTGTTAGGAAACTATACGGATGTAGTAAGGTGGCCGCAGCAAGTGTGATAGAGGAAATGATGCCAGCGCAGGTGTTCAGTTCAGCTTGCAATTAATCCATTGACATCGCTTATCTCCCTTCCTCCACAAATCTTCAGCTTCCTTTGTTGGTGGTCTCTGCATCTGCTCCTCTCCTGTGTGTGTGTGTGTGTGTGTGTGTGTGTGTGTGTGTGTGTGTGTGTGTGTGTGTGTGTGTGTGTGTGAGAGAGAGAGAGAGAGAGAGAGAGAGGTCTGCGTGTGTCTGTCTCTGTCTCTCTTGTCTCTGTCTCTCTTGTCTCTGTCTCTCTTGTCTCTGTCTCTG
>JAWQFJ010002177.1:17815-30315 GCA_034096865.1 Theodoxus fluviatilis | reverse complement strand
GAGAGAGAGAGAGAGAGAGAGAGAGAGAGAGAGAGAGACTGCACTCCATGCAGCCCCTGACAGGACTTAACACATAGCGGCGCAGTGGGGACAGGGGATTTACCCCCCTGCCGTCCTGATTGCACAGATAAGGCAGGGGTCTGATGGAGACTCCCGCATTGTTTGATCGTGGTGGAGACTGCATGTACTTTAGAGTCCCCACAGAAAAGCCCTGTTCGGTCATAATTTCGCTGATGCGTGTGAAGTGATAGACGCCCGAAAAAGAACTCTCTAGTCCTGCACCAGAAATGAGGTGAACCCACTCCAGTTGCTCTCAGATCCGAAGACTCCAGCCCAAAGAACTGTTTTCATTTGCAGATTTTCGTGCAGGTGTAAGTTCTTTTAAGGCTCTCCTCTGGATGTTTATAACTGTTTTATGAAGCGTTTTGGGATTTGCACCGTTTGACCCGCAAGCCATTGCCAGGGTGTGAAGTGTCCACAAGGTCTTTGGAGGGAGGCCGCGGGGGAGAACACGCTCTTGAAGTGAGGCCACCACCAAAATAGACAGAGCTGTTGTCGGGTCGTTGTCGTGCCGTGTTCGACTCGGTGCGATAAATGGCCCGTGTATCGGGAGCAAGACTGTTTTGCCGCTAGCATGCCATTCCCTGTGGTGATATATACGTGTCTTTGCAGCGTGTCCACCTTGATTGCTGACTCTGTAATGGCTGCTTTAGCTCGTGAGACGCTTCACCTACTGTACATGTGAGATCTACCTATCTAGGAAGGGAGGCAATAAACCTGTTAATGAATCACCATCGTTCGAAAGGAAAACTGTTTTTAAATAATTGTAATTTGAGTGCTGATTTGCTGTTTATTGCCGAATTATAAAAAAGATTGGTCTTTGCTCTGAGCTGCTCAGGTGTCCGTAATCACTGGCTCATTTGCAGTCTAGATGGAGAGGACGATGTTATCAGCCATTGCCACCGAGGTGAAATGACGATGTTTCGTGGGGTGTTGGGGTGGACCGAGTGTGCTATACATGTATCTGCGGTTCCTATGTCAGCTAAGTTTTGCCTTTGAATTCAAATGCTGAGGCAACGAGTATCATTTGAAGTAGAAACATATTTTGAATTCATGTTTTAAGAGTTTCTTGATAGGTCTACTCAGACTGGAGTTTTCATCAGCTGGATGTAAAAAGTTACACGCGCGCGCGCGCACATACATACACACACACACACACACATACACACACACACACACACACACACACACACTTTATTACGGGATTTATATATGTCCCAGAAACCTTCGATTTTGTCTGGGCGTGATCGGTACAACACGGGAGTGAGAGAGCAACGAACCTTTCCGCGTTATCGGGTTGCCTCTGGTGGCCTTACTTGAACTTGTGATGATTGTTATTTGCAGGCACCTTTCTTTGGTGTTTTGAGTGAATGTGTCTGAGGTCATCATCGTGACCGTACCTCACTCACGTGGTTCTTGTGCCATAGCAGTACAGCACGATTTTCATCGCTGCACTCAAGCATTCATTCCTGAATTCGTCCATTCATTGAGTCATCCGTGGTTGGTTGGTTGGTTGGTTGGTTGGTTGGTTGGTTGGTTGGTTGGTTGGTTTAGGTGGGTGGGTGGGTTGGCGGGTTGGTTGGTGGGGTGGGAATGGTTGGAAAGTTGGTTGGTTGGTTGGTTGGTTGGTTGGTTGGTTGGTTGGTTAATTGTGTGGGTGGGTGGATAGTTCAATCATCAATTGATTCACTCGTGCGTGCAATGTTTCTCTCTTCGTTCCTATTTCCTGTTTTACTTTCATTCATTCATCACTCGTTCGTTTTTTCCTCTCTTCCTTCATCATTTCCTTCCATCAAGAGAAAAATAAAAACTTCCGTCCCTGTGCAGAGTCGGCAGACGCCCAGTCACGACAACCTGCTGAGCGACCCCACCTCCGAGGGCGACAGGCGCACGCTGAGCATGCTGGAGCGCCTGAGCAAGACGCACGCCATCTGGCTGCTGCCCCAGATCGGAAGGTCTGGCGCCGTCCACCTTCTCAAGGACAGGGAGACCGGGGTAAGTGGTGCGTGTGCGCTCGTGTGTGTGTGTGGGCGTGCGTGCTTGTATATATGTGTGTGCGTGTGGGCGTGCGTGCGTATGTTCGTATATGTGTGTGTGTGTGCGTGCGTTCGTATGTGTGAGTGGGGGGGGGGGGGGGGGGGCGGTGCGTGCATGTTGTGTGTGTGTGTGCGTGCGTGCGTGTGTGTGTGTTGGGAGGTGGTGCGTGCGTATGTTCGTGTGTGTGTTCGTATGTGTGTGTGGACGTGCGTGCGTGCGTGCGCGCGTGCGCTGTCCCTGTGTTCGGTGTTGGTGCTATAGGTGCCGATGAAGTTCGAATTTCTCTAAGCGCCGCTTCCTGGACATGACTTTGACTTGATGTCTGAATGCATCCTTCTCCTGTGCCTATCTGTACGTCCACCTGTAAATCTGTGGTCACGTGTTTCTGTTTCTTCATCTCCAGTCCTGTCTCAGCTACTTTTCACTCCTTGTTTGCTTTTTTCATATATATATATATATATCTTTCTCTCTCTCTCTCTCTCTCTCTCTCTCTCTCTCTCTCTCTCTCTCTCTCTCTCTCTCTCTCTCTCTCTCTCTCTCTCTCTCTCTCTCTCTCTCTCTCTCACTCTCTCTCCAACACAACGAGTTTAGCTCTGATTTCCTGGGCAGCTGAGAACATGCCTCAGATGATTATTGTGTACCTAAATTTTATTTTTACTCCTATGTGTCGTAGGCCAAAAAAAGAAATAATTCCTTCTCCAACAGTACTGAGCCCTTTGTGGGTTGAGGGTCAGAATAGACCCACCGCGTCTCCCTACGTAAGACATCGTGACTTGACTTGTGCTTACAAAGACCTATTCCAGTGATTTTCGTGCTCAAAGGCCTTACATAGTCCACAAAGGCGGATAGGCCGTAACACTCCAACAGTCAGTCAGTCCAACACTACTGACGACAACTACTGGGACGTTCCTCTCTCTTTCTGGTTGCAGTCGTTCCTTGTGCGCCAGTCCAGCCAGGAGAAGTCCTTGGCGCTGTCTGTGCAGAACAAGGTGCAAGGGCAGCCCGTGGTGGACCACTACTTGATAGAGAGCACGGACCACGGCCTCAGACTACAAGGGTCTTCCCACTTCTTCTCAGCACTGCCCTCCCTCGTGGCCTACTACATTGAGAACCTGTGAGTGAAGAGGCTCTTGGCTTTGTCTCGTCTTCCCATTCGGTCACTTTTGGACAAAGCAGAATCAACAGATGAGACAGCTCTAACACTCTATTCTAGGTAGTCTTAACAAAGAGCGCCAACATTCTCATCATACTCAAGGTCTCATTCATGTAGGACTGCTCCCCCCACCCCCACCCCCCCACCCCCACCCCCATGTTTTGGTAGTATGATTTTTACTGTTGATTGTTTTCTTATCATTACCGTACTAATTATTTCAACAACAGGATAGTTGTTCACGCAGTCTCTCTGTCCTTGTTCGTGTCTGTAGCCACATTTGAGCCTGCTATGTACCAGACGATCTATTCCTAAAGATGATAAGGTTTAGTTTTCGAGAGAGGTGCGAGATCTTACCATAGGATTGCGAGAGAAAGTGATGTCCCCAGTCATAATGCATTGTTACATTGTCTTTGTAGAGATGAGCTGCCCAACCGCCTGGTGCTGCCTTCTGCCATACAACACGCCAGTTCCTCTCAGGAGTTATCTTCCCTTGCCATGTTGGGCCAAGGTAGGCATGTGCCTTCTGATTGTCTTCAAATTTTCGTTGTCATTGTGGGTTTTTTCTCCTTCTATGTGCAATGATAACGATGGTGATGGCCATGGTGACAGTGAGAAGGACAACGTTGTTAATAACGAAGAAGACGCCGATAATAATGTTGATGTCCAGGAGGACGAGGGTTTGTCATGAACATTATTGCCATTGTCGTTGTCATCATTACGGTGAAATATTTCCAATGCTTTGTCTGAGAATGAGTTGGTCTAGTTTGATTGTGCAATTTGCAAGATTGGAGAGGCAATAGTAATCATTTGGAAATAAAACATTGAATGACGTATACACAAACTTGCAATTTCATTTCATATTTCCGTTGGCTATTACCCCATCATTGGAGAGCCCATCTAGTTGTGAATTTTCAACACATCGAAAGAATACGGAGGAAAAAAATAAAGAGGAAGGCATAAAAATATGCGTTCTACATTGACTTAACACTACGCCATTTATCCATACCCCCTCTCGTCCTGTCTTGGTCTCTCTCTCTCTCTCTCTGTCTCTCTCTCTCTCTGTCTCTCTCTCTCTCTCTCTCTCTCTCTCTCTCTCTCTCTCTCTCTCTCTCTCTCTCTCTCTCTCTCTCTCTCACCCTCTCCTTCTGTCTCATTCTTCCTTCCAGATTTCTGGGTGACGTCCAACACAGAAAGCCTGGGACCGCCCCTACACAAGTCCTCAAGCGAGCCCATCAACGTGACCTGTCCCCAAAGCAGCCTGTCCCCCCGCCTCTCCTTCCAGCTGCCCCACCCCTCCCACTCGGCGTTAGACCTCCCCACCCTCACCCTGCTACGCCCGGAGCTGGTGCAAGGAGACAGGCCCCCCTCCAGAGCAGACAGCAGCACTCCTGATCCCCAAAGTCTCTCTGGCTCTGACAGTAGGGAGTGTACCCCTCCTAGATTGAAAGTAAGTGGGGGTAGCGTGTGTGTGTGTGTGTGTGTGTGTGTGTGTGTGTGTGTGTGTGTGAGAGAGAGAGAGAGAGAGAGAGAGAGAGAGAGAGAGAGAGAGAGAGAGAGAGAGAGAGAGAGAGAGAGAGAGAGAGAGGGGAATAATCAGAAGGAGCGAGGACAAGGAAGATGTGTTGGTGGAGGCGGCCGGGCGACTGATCTTAGGCAAGGGTGCTGTGGAAAAATTCATACGAAGAGGTTGATAATGGCAGAAGAGGTAGCTGTAGTGAAACAGCACTGTAACAATGCCAAATTGAAATAACAAAGATGATGCAACGGTTTAAGATAAACAGTTCACGCTGTAAGTTATCAAAATATCAATTCATCACGTAGAAATTGATTTACATGTACCTCACGTCTGTTCTTTGCACTGGCTGTAAACTGTGGTCAAGTTCTTCACATCTGCGCCTTTGCAGCTGAATGGGATGCCTGTTGAGAAGGTGGACTCCAGCAGCCAGACAGACCTCAAGCCCACTGCTGCACCCCGCAGCAAGCCCAAGACCAACCCCTACTTCACCACTTCCCTGGACCTGCTTGGCTTACCCGAGACCGGCTACTTCAAAAGCAGCCTCTCGGACAAGCTCAGCGACTACGAGGACATCTGGAAGAACTCCCAGTCTGAGTCTGAGAGCGTGCGCTACGCAGTCAGCTCTAAGAAGCGGTGCACTGCCCAGGGCATGTGTGGAGCCTGTCTCCAGAAGCAGGGAGCCTGCAGGAACACAGGAACCCCGGGTCTTCAGCAGCACTTCCAGCCGCTGGGGACCGTCAACGAATCAACTTCCAGACCCGTGCAGCCGCGGTCCATAGTCATGGGAACCCTCAGCAAGGTGTGTCGCAGGGACTCCAAATCCTCCCAGCTGAGGGACTCCCCACCACGCACCCTCACGCCCAGCTCCCAGCTGCAGCAGTACCAGCAGCAGCAGCAGCAACACCAGCAGCAACAGCAGCTGCAGCTGTACCAGCATCGCCTCCAGCAGCACCTGATGCGACAGCAGCAGCAACAGCAGCAGCACTTGCAGGAAGTGGCAGAGTTAGAAGAGAAGCAACTGCAGCAACAGCAGCAGCAACAGATGGAGCAACAACAGCAACTATCAAAGCAACAAGAGCAGCAGCAAAAGCAACAGCAGCAACATCTTTATCAGGAACAGAAACAAATACAACTGCAGCAACTGCAACATCATCAGAAACAGCAGCAGTTATCACATTCCCAACAAGCGTCCAAAGAAGGCCAAGCCACGTACGTCTCCAAGAGGCCTCCTCCGAAAACCAAACCCCCACCCCTTCCCATCCTTTCCCGTGTGAAGTCCTCCTCCACCTCTTCTCTGTCGACCATCCACGGAAGTCCTGTGTACATGGAGCCAGCAGACGCCATCAAGACTCCCACAGTGCAGGCTGTTGTCAGAATCAGGAGGTTGTCGGCTCCATCGGGAGGCAACAGGGAGGGACACAACGGTGCCAAGGTGTCCCAGACACCCAAACTGGAGACAATATTTTCACCAGGACATGACCAGGAGCCTCCTCCCAACTCCCGCCTGGCTTTCAACTTTGACGTGGACCTCCATGCTAGCATGCCTGAGCCGCGCAGGCCGATCATGGGAGGGCCTGGCCTCAACCGCAGCCACAGCATGAAGATGACAAGTGAGGTGGACAGAGTTCGTGGACACAAGAGTCGACGCGTGGACCTCAAGAGGTCCATGTCTCACAACGAGCACGACGTGCATCACGGACACTCTGTGAACCACTGCAGCCATCACGCCTCGGAGCTGCGCACCAATGACGTGCTGTCCTCCATCGAGGACGTAGAGCATGAAGGAGATGTTCCCCACAGTCCGGGCACGCTGTCCAAGTTCCCCGTGTACAAACGCTCCACGACCGCCAACCGTGCCTCATGCTTCTCAGACTCTTCCACCGTCCAGGACCTCATCTCCTGTGCACTGCCAGAGCTGACAGTGCTGCCCATCAAGCCCGTGGCCCTCAAGAGCTTCGCACGAGTGGTGTCCGAGTACGACAACCTCGGGCCCTACAGGCCCACATCGGTGCAGACAACTGCCAGCACAGGGACGATCTTCTGCCAGCCCTGGGACTCCAGCATGTGGGAGAGCTTCCTCAGTTCCGAGGCTGCCTCCCTCAACCTGCCCCCACCCCCAGACCTGCTTGAACGCGTGCACAAGTGGCAGGAAGCCAGCAGTCCCTACGAGCATTCTCCAGTAGTGGACCCCCCTCTGGCCACCAGCACCATCGACCCCAAGGCTCAGCCACGTCACCCCCGGTCAGGTCTGGTGACTGCCTGTCCTCCCACCCCCCACCTGCAGGACTCAGTAGAACCAGCCAGGAATGGAGCCTTAGCTGTAGATGGCAAGGTCCAGTCCCAAACTAACCAGCACCAGCAGCAACACGCTGACCACCACTCTGATGAGAAGATTCTTGCAGAGCACGGAGTCTGCGACGTGGGCGCCGAACTAAGGGAGAGAATGCAGCCCATCTCTGGTGCGTAGTAGTGATGGAGTTACCTTTTCATGAAGGCGTCTTGTTTGGTTTTCTCGCGGTGTTTTTCAAAGTATGCTTGCAGACGAAATGGGCATTTTGATATAATGCTCTGTCTTGAAAGTAAAGAAATAGATAGGCCCTTTTGGTTAATGCCTTACTCCAAGAACAACTGAAACATTGTCACTTACAGTTTCGTTTACAACTGCAATTTTAAAAACGTTTCTTCATGAATTGCTTAGGACAGTTTGTAATACCAGTTTGTAATACCTATGTCAAAAGGTGTTATTGTCTTTGCAAAATAGTAACTCTTTTTTGGCAAGCCTATTGTAATTCATACTATTGATTTCAGGACACCATGTGCCCAAGGAGAAGCGCCACACATTTAAACATACCCCGGGTGCTAAAATACGAGAGTACATCTTCAAGTGAGTCTTGCTTCTTCCACATTTTGAACTCTTGATACGTGACAATACAATAAAAGTTTTGTGGCATTATGTTGCAATGATGGTTCTATCATTATTAAGTTATTCTTGATTATCGGAAAATTCTTATGCTCACAAATGTGCTAAAATATGGTTTATTTGAAAATAGTAATTACTTCATAATCATCTTGTTTTTGCCTGGTACTTTGGGGGTTTATCACTTCTCCATACTTTTGTTGTCCATGTGTCCTACAGACTTCAAGTATTACTATTTGTTGTTGTTTTTTTTGTGTAGCTTTTAAACAGTCTACATATTGTCCAAGGTAGTGATCCTCTAATAATCATGAAACGTGCATGTGTTTATGTTTACAGACTGTCTCAAGACAACAGCACAATATTTGGCTGTACCATTGACAACTTCATTCAGTGTACTTTGGAGAGCCAGGAAACAAACCCACACATTGTCATGAGAAATGTACGTTGATTTATTTTGCGATCCAGTGATAGCATTTTATTGTTTTAACTTCTCTTGTCACATTTGTTACTGTTTCTTCTAAACAAATAGTCTTATCACCTATGTCAAGAATGTAATTAAATTGCTGCTATGAATTACAAATAGAGAGTAAGATGATGTTATTTTCATATATGTATCCTTATGTGTTACAATTTTGTTTTGATTCAATCATAACTTCATGTTCATGTGATGGTCAGGTCAAAATCATGTGTTTAAAGTACAGTATATATATATATATTTCCCTCACAATTTCAATAATAAAAAGCTTCTCAACGGAAATGTTTGGTGTTCTGAATAAAGTTACGGGTTGTTGCCTATTGCAGTGTAAAATTAGCTACTGTAGGAAGACCCAGATAACTCCTTGACCACGGGTTCCATCTGCGGAGGGGGTGTCTGGCAGCAGCTGCTATAAGTGACTCTCCAATGTGGTGACTTCATGGCTTTGTGTTAACAGGTGCGGCAGTTCATGACAGGCATTAAGAACTACCTGGTGAAGAATGGCGAGGGAGACCTGGAGGGCTACATTGAGAGTGCCAGGAGCAAGGTAAGGCTCTTCATTCTGCATGGACAGTGCTCACATTGGAGTCTTCTGTGGTCCAGTCTTTTGTTGTGGTTTCCTTTTTGCTTTAGACAGGCCACTGGTGAGGCTGTTCCTGCTTGTAGAGAGATGGCTGCTGTTCTAAAAATACACTGTCATGAACTCTCTTGAAAGGATTCCCTATCAGTTTTCGACATTTCAAAACTTATGTCGACCCTCTTATTTTTAATGCATGCTCTATATTCATAGGATCACACAGAGATTTCCATTTATTATAAACAATATCAATTAATCATTTTATTGTGGATTTTGATAAGTATTTCCTCATGAAAAGCTACCAGTACATCCCTTTCTGCCCTGTCAGTTCATGTGTTTACAGCACCATTTGTAAATAATGTTCCGTGATAATGACCTTAAAAAAACACTATTATGCTTTCTAAATGATGTGGGCATTATATGATGTGTGGATCACAATGATTATAATTTGCAACTTCATTTTCAGCTTGGGGAGAATGAGTTTCTGAACATCGATTCCATCATAGAAAATGCCCTGCATGTGTGTGTGGTGCGACCCCTGAAACACCACATCTACCGACTCTTTGTCAGGGAGTATAGCCAGTGAGTATTGGTCAGGGGAGAGGGAGGGAGGGATAGATAGATAGATAGATAGATAGATAGATAGATAGATAGATAGATAGATAGATAGATAGAGAGAGAGAGAGAGAGAGAGAGAGAGAGAGAGAGAGAGAGAGAGAGAGAGAGAGAGAGAGAGAGAGAGAGAGAGATTTTTCACTGTTGTTTGTTTTCAAAGAGACGTCCACTGGAAGAGGGGTAGATGCCCATTGCGTAACCCTTGCGTAATAAAATTATGAAAATAATCAAGAATATTCTAAAGTCACCTCATCACCAACAGCTGAACAGATTTGACCGTTATGATAATTTTCAACATCATAAAATTATGTGCTCACAGTTGAACAATTGCAAGAAATGGTGAATGAAATAAGTATTAAAGGTTAAGTGTGACATGATTGTTTTGTTTCTGAGTTCTCTGAACTGTGATTTCCTGCATGGTGATATGCAGAAGTGAAGTAGAAATGGTTTGCTTTTGTGACTGTGCTATATATTTAATAACTACTCTGTATTTATGTTGGGTCTGTATTGGTTATGATCTGCTTGCAGCAATGGGAACCTGGAGCTCATGTCAAGCAACATCAAGTACGCCCGATCAAGGACTGCTGAGGAGATTGGAATCAAGGTTTGCTCCAACTCTCATCCCCGTCTTGTTGCATCATTCTGTCTTTTTTTTCCCACTCACCCATTGATTAAAAATAAAATCATATATTCTAGCAGAAATAATTGACTGTTTATTTTAATATGATTCTTACTTGAAAAACTCCCTTTTCCCCAATAAAGAATAACCAAATGTTTGTCCATACTTCAGAGTTTTGTGATGATTGGATAATACATGCTCAGTTAATAGTACCAGAGCAATATGGCTGGGAGTTATGATGTGATCATTAGCAGTATGGCTGGGTGCTATGATGGGATCATGAGCAGTATGACTGGGAGTTATGATGTGATCATGAGCAGCATGGCTGGGAGTTATGATGTGATCATGAGCAATATGGCTGGGAGTTATGATGTGATCATTAGCAATATGGCTGGGTGCTATGATGTGATCATGCACAGTATGGCTGGGTGCTATGATGTAATCATGCACAGTATGGCTGGGTGCTATGATGTGATCATGCACAGTATGGCTGGGAGTTATGATGTGATCATGAGCAGTATGGCTGGGAGTTATGATGTGATCATGAGCAGTATGGCTGGGAGTTATGATGTGATCATTAGCAGTATGGCTGGGAGTTATGATGTGATCATGAGCAGTATGACTGGGAGTTATGATGTGATCATGAGCAGTATGGCTGGGAGTTATGATGTGATCATTAGCAATATGGCTGGGAGTTATGATGTGATCATGCACAGTATGACTGGGAGTTATGATGTGATCATGAGCAGTATGGCTGGGAGTTATGATGTGATCATGAGCAGTATGGCTGGGAGTTATGATGGGATCATGAGCAGTATGACTGGGAGTTATGATGTGATCATGAGCAGTATGACTGGGAGTTATGATGTGATCATGAGCAGTATGGCTGGGAGTTATGATGTGATCATGCACAGTATGACTGGGAGTTATGATGTGATCATGACCAGTATGGCTGAGAGTAATGATGTGATCATGAGCAGTATGGCTGGGAGTTATGATGTGATCATGAGCAGTATGACTGGGAGTTATGATGTGATCATGAGCAGTATGGCTGGGAGTTATGATGTGATCATGAGCAGTATGGCTGGGAGTTATGATGTGATCATGAGCAGTATGACTGGGAGTTATGATGTGATCATGAGCAGTATGGCTGGGCTGGGAGTTATGATTTGATCATGAGCAGTATGGCTGGGAGTAATGACGTGATCATGAGCAGTATGACTGGGAGTTATGATGTGATCATGAGCATAATGGCTGGGAGTTATGATGTGATCATGAGCAGTATGACTGGGAGTTATGATGTGATCATGAGCAGTATGGCTGGGAGTAATGACGTGATCATGAGCATTATGGCTGGGAGTAATGACGTGATCATGAGCAGTATGGCTGGGCTGGGAGTTATGATGTGATCATGAGCAATATGGCTGGGAGTTATGATGTGATCATGAGCAGTATGGCTGGGAGTAATGACGTGATCATGAGCAGTATGGCTGGGCTGGGAGTTATGATGTGATCATGAGCAGTATGGCTGGGAGTAATGACGTGATCATGAGCAGTATGACTGGGAGTTATGATGTGATCATGAGCAATATGGCTGGGCTGGGAGTAATGACGTGATCATGAGCAGTATGGCTGGGCTGGGAGTAATGACGTGATCATGAGCAGTATGACTGGGAGTTATGATGTGATCATGAGCAGTATGGCTGGGCTGGGAGTAATGATGTGATCATGAGCAGTATGACTGGGAGTTATGATGTGATCATGAGCAGTATGGCTGGGCTGGGAGTAATGACGTGATCATGAGCAGTATGGCTGGGCTGGGAGTTATGATGTGATCATGAGCAGTATGGCTGGGAGTTATGATGTGATCATTAGCAATATGGCTGGGAGTTATGATGTGATCATTAGCAGTATGGCTGGGAGTTATGATGTGATCATTAGCAGTATGGCTGGGTGTTATGATGTGATCATGAGCGCTGGGAGTTATGATGTGATCATTAGCAATATGGCTGGGAGTTATGATGTGATCATTAGCAGTATGGCTGGGAGTTATGATGTGATCATTAGCAGTATGGCTGGGTGTTATGATGTGATCATAAGCAGTATGGCTGGGAGTTATGATGTGATCATTAGCAGTATGGCTGGGCTGGGAGTTATGATGTGATCATGAGCAGTATGGCTGGGAGTTATGATGTGATCATGAGCAGTATGGCTGGGAGTTATGATGTGATCATGAGCAGTATGGCTGGGAGTTATGATGTGATCATGAGCAGTATGGCTGGGAGATATGATGTGATCATGAGCAGTATGACTGGGAGTTATGATGGGATCATGAGCAGTATGACTGGGAGTTATGATGTGATCATGAGCAATATGGCTGGGAGTTATGATGTGATCATTAGCAATATGGCTGGGTGCTATGATGGGATCATGAGCAGTATGACTGGGAGTTATGATGGGATCATGAGCAGTATGACTGGGAGTTATGATGTGATCATGAGCAATATGGCTGGGAGTTATGATGTGATCAT
>JAWQFJ010002177.1:0-17781 GCA_034096865.1 Theodoxus fluviatilis | reverse complement strand
CCAGTGTGTAAGTGTCTTTACTTATCCTTGGTTACTCCACCATCTACCAGTGTGTAAGTGTCTTTACTTATCCTTGGTTACTCCACCATCTAACAGTGTGTAAGTGTCTGTACTTATCCATATTATGTAGGTGTCATTACTTATCTTTTTCTTATCTACCATCAACCAGTGTGTTGATAGCTGTAATAATATTTAATTTGCTCCACCATCCACCCTTGTGTGGGCACTGTTATGTATATTTATATCCCCAATTATCTATATGTGTGCCCATGTCATTGGCTTCACTTTTGGGGTGTCTGTTCTTTGTCAGTCATCTGTGACCAAGTAGACATGGAAACTAGTTCACTGTTATGCATGGACTGGGCTCCATCTTTCATGGTGCTTCCAAAGCACAGTGGTCCCAATAATCTGACCCTATCCTGATACCCCCCAGTAACCAACCCTGGCTGAGCTACAGGAGCAGGCCCTTAAGCCCAGCAGCCAGGGGTTCCAGCTGATGAAGGAAGCATTGAGTGACTCTCACACTAGAATACAAAGTTCCTTTTTCTACCTCCTCCAGCATATGATAAAATGTGTGGTGGTGTAAGTGAAAGTGCATGATATGCGTGCATGTTGGTGTACATGTGAGCATGCGTATTACAGCTGAATATATTTTCTTCTGTGCTTGACTTCAGGTCCAGGACAAACACAAAATTCCCAACAGAGGTCCTGCCTCCCTAGGAGCTGATGGTAAGGATGACTTATGATTACTTTTTACAAAACAATCTATGCACAAATTATGTACTAAGTGTTGAAAGTTTGCAACAAGGGAATCATAGCACATCTTTTTTTAAATAAACACAATGTCTTCATTGAATACTTTCTTCTCATCATTTGCTGGTTTTCTCGTGGTTAATGACAGTGTCACTCAAAATGTGACTGTCTCTCATGACAAAAGTATTTGTCCTTTTTTGTATCTGCAGTCAGTGTGTGTGTATGTGTGTGTGTGTGTGTGTGTGTGTGTGTGTGTGTGTGTGTGTGTGTGTGTGAGTGTGTGTGTGTGTGTGTGTATGTGTGCGTGCATGCGTGCGAGCGTTTGTGTGTGTGTGTGTATATGTGTGACTGTGTGTGTGTGTGTGTGTGTGTGTGTGTGTGTGTGTGTGTGTGTGTGTGTGTGTGTGTGTGTGTGTGTGTGTGTGTGTGAGTGTGTGTGTGTGTGTGTGTATGTGTGCGTGCATGCGTGCGAGCGTTTGTGTGTGTGTGTGTATATGTGTGACTGTGTGTGTGTGTGTGTGTGTGTGTGTGTGTGTGTGTGTGTGTGTGTGTGTGTGTGTGTGTGTGTGTGTGTGTGTGTGTGAGATTGTGCATGCACATGTGTGTGTGTGTGTGTGTGTGTGTGTGTGTGTGAGATTGTGCATGCACATGTGTGTGTGTGTGTGTTTGTGTGGGTGTGGGTGCATGCACATGTGTGTGTGTGTGTGTGTCTGTGTTTTATGTGTGTGTTTGAGTGTGCATGCATATGTGTGTGTGTGTGTGTGAGTGTGTGCTTCATTAATTTATTTGTTTGGTTATTCATTCATTCATTCATTCATTCATTCATTCATTCATTCATTCATATATTTGTTCATATGGTCATTCATGTATTCATTCATTACCAACCCTGCTGCTGTCTACTCAGATTTCCTGCCCATGCTGATCTACGGGCTGGTGCACTGTGGACTGGTGGCGGCAGAGGTGGAGGCGGACTACATGTGGGGTCTCAGCCATCCCAGCATTCTCAGTGGCGAGGCAGGCTACTACCTGACCACGCTGTCCTCCGCTGTGCTGGTCCTGCAGAACTTCCAGCAGATGTATGAAAACAAGCACCTCCACCGACAGGTAGGGTGGCTTGAAGGGATTTCTGTACTAGCTCTGAAGGTCCTGTAAGTCATTCACTTGCGTCATGTCCCAGTCCTGTAAGGATTATTCAAATTGAAGAAAAAATCAGTCGAGTATCAGCCAGGTTGCATGGGCAGTAATGGGCAGTACAGGATCTTAAGAGTTTTTAAGGATGAATGAAATTTACTGTAGTTATTGCCTTTTGATGGAAATTACTACTGTATTCATAGCTTAGCTAGCAAATGCACACAAATACTACAGAGGCAAGTGATTAAGTGAGAAGGACGGAAGGCGCGTTTGAGATCTTTAATGGCTTCATTTGTTTAGGCTTCCATTCTGATATTGATGAAGGAGGCATTTGTCCCTGAAACAGTCTCATGGTCTAGTAGTATATTTGTAAATGTTTTTTGTTTGTTTGTATGTAGTTTGTTGTTTTCCCTTCTGATTAACAAAGCTTTTATTTTTCCTCTTCTTTTTTATATATCTGATTGAGCTCATAGCCGTGTTTCATTGTTCCTTTCTGTACTGATGAACACGAGGTTTCAGAATGCTGTGGGGTGGAGATTGTGCAGTTTCTCAACATCCACTTGCTGAGAGCCCCTTCCTTGTTTCCATCCCCCTGTGGGTTGGGGGTAAGAATAGGTCGACCCCCTCTGAGTTGGGGGTAAGAATAGACCCCCTGTGAGTTGGGGGTAAGAATAGACCCCCTGTTAGTTGGGGGTAAGATCTATATAGACCCCCTGTGAGTTGGGGGTAAGAATAGACCCCCTGTGAGTTGGGGGTAAGATCTATATAGACCCCCTGTGAGTTGGGGGTAAGATCTATATAGACCCCCTGTGAGTTGGGGGTAAGAATAGACCCCCTGTGAGTTGGGGGTAAGATCTATATAGACCCCCTGTGAGTTGGGGGTAAGAATAGACCCACAGCATCTCCCTATGCATTTCGATAAGGGCAATAACTAGGGAAATCGTGACTTGATTGTATTCTAATTAGATCTAGTGATTTTGTGATTAATAGCCCTACATAGCCTGCAAAGGCTGATAGGCCATAACACTTACTTTATTCATTCATTCATTCATTCATTGTTTCCCTGCAGACTGGCAGGCTGCCCAGCATCAGTGACATGCAGGGTTTTCTCAAGATCGCCATTCCTGATGAACTGCGAGACAACATCATCTGGAAAACCCTCCCTGTCCGCCCCAACATGACCACTAAGGATGTCAGTAAGTAGAGCTAGCATCAATCAATCACCTTTGCTGTGCATTTGGTAAGGCCTCGACTACCAGCAGTTTCCTTATTGTGTTATAAGTACTTGAGCTGAAATGACAACTAACAGTCTCCATTGATGATCACAAATTGTATCTGCGATTACTGTATATGTGTTCAAAGTACTGTAGTGTGTGTTTGTAATGAACAGTGGCACTTTGTCATTTCAGGTGCCATGATTGCTCACAAGTTCAAGATCACAAACCCCCAAGCATTTGCTCTGTACATGTTGGTCAATGGAGAGGGTAAGTGTGATCAACGTATAATAATAATAATAATAATAATAATAATAATAATAATAATAATAATAATAATAATAATGTGTGGATTTATATCGCGCCTTACCATGAGGTAAGACAGGCTCAAGGCGCATACATAAACAACCATTACAATATACAATAACCGTCAATCACATCAAGGTAACTTAATAAACTTAATAACATAGGAGTCGGACATTCACTGCAGGCATTCGAAAAACTGATGTACAGCGTCACCGCTTAACCATGAAACTGGGGAGAGGGGGAGGAGAGACAGGAGGGTGGTAGAGGGTTTAGGCAAGCTAGTACAAAGAGAACAGTGAGGGGAGGAAGATGAAGAAACTTAGACAGGATTCGGGAACGATTTCAAGAAGAGGTGAGTTTTGAGAGCAGAGCAAAAAGTCGAGGGAGATGTAGAGTGACGAACAGAGGCGGTGAGGTCATTCCAGATAGAGGGAGCCTGATAAAAGAAAGAGCGTTCACCAAATTTTGTTTTAACTGGAGGGTCCTCCGGGAACCTGAGGATTCTTGTGTCTGCGGAAGAGCGTAGCTGTCTAGCGGGTGTGTGGGTGCGCATGGGTTTAGAGAGATATTGAGGAACGCATTCAGCGAAGTAATGGTAGCAAAGACAGGCAATCTTGTATTGGACTCTAGCACTAATGGGCAACCAGTGGAGAGAGCGGAAGAGAGGAATATAGATTTAGCATCAGTTTACTTGTGAAAAGAACAAGTAAAGTAAACATTTATTTCATTAAGACACACATCAGACACCCCAATTTGGTAGATTTTTACTTTACACTAGTTGGAACTTTATGAATGATGGTCACAGGGCGCTTTATGGATTGAAATACCTATGACTCTCACTCGACTTGCAGAGTTGTCTCCCTTTAAGTTGTTTGCCCCTGCCCTATATTTCCCCTTGCCATAGTGTTTTAACTCATTCAAGGCGAAAAATTTCTAGTGCGTCTGTCCCCTGGAATCGCAGGAAAATGGACCAAGTTTGAAAAATCATAGTAAAAGAAATACTGAAGCTACAAAGCTAAACTTGGTATGGCTAGAAAGGTCTTTCTTTGCCAAAACTAGCCAAATGCTGCACTTTATCAAGCTAAAAAAACACTATACTTGCCATGACAGTAAGTAGAGCCACTATTTTGAAAAAAATAGGTCTTTCACCCAGCACTCTTTCTCAGAGTGCCTACTGCTTGTTTCTTGGTCTAGAGCTCTATTTAAAAAAGTGAACTTCAAGAAATGGCACAAAAACACACTGGAGATATTTTGTGATGATTGTGTTTATTAGTCCTGAGTTACAATCAATATGAGCCTACAATGAATTACCGATGATGGCGAGGTCGACCTAGTTTCAGCCAGCATGACAGCTCCGCTCTCATCCTCGCTCTCTGAGTCTGATACCTCATCATTAGCGAGATGAAAATCCCTACTATCATCATCATCATGAAAGGGATCATCACAAAAACACACTGGAGAAATTTTGTGATGATTGTGTTTCTTAGTCCTGAGTTACAATCAATATGAGCCTACATTGAACTACCGATGATAGTGAGGTCGACCTAGTTTCAGCCAGCATGACAGCTTCGCACTCATCCTCGCTCTCCGATTATCATCATCATCATGAAAGGGATCATCTACATCAGTTCCTATCTCATACAAAGCATCCTCTTCAGCATCAGAACCCTCCTCTATAGCAATTTCCACTGGCTCACCCACCTCATGCTGCGATTCAAGTGCCGCCGCCATTATTACTGTTTACTTCGTGCCTCCTAGTGCATCGCTAATAAAGGTAATGGTCTGGCCGGGAAAGATCTGTGTGTGGATCAAAAGCTGGCAAACTATAGTACAGAGACTAATTAAAGACTAGACTAGTTCCCTAAACCATATTTTCCTTGTTGTAAGGGGGCAAAAATATGCTAATGTCGTAGGCTCAATTGAGCCTACAAGCCGCAAATGAGTTAAAGCAGTACACCAATTCCTTTCCTTGCCCAGTACCCTGAATATAACATTTCAAGCTAAGAACTGGAAACTGCATGCCTGCTGAGTCGAGAGAAGGAAAATTCCATTCACACATCAGAAAAATATAGGGCTGTATTAAATTATTGGGATCAAATATCATTTACATTCAAGAAAATGGATAAGCTACCTGTCTGATTGTGTGCGACATTTGGTTTGATTGCAGAGACACACTTGGCAGATGCCACCTGTCCACAGCTGATGAAGAAGGAACACACAGCCCAGGGCAGGGAGTGTGTCTTTGCCTACAAACGCATCGACGCCAACATCGCCTGGCCTAAGAGCATGAAAAAAATGGTAAGCCTTGGTCTCTGATGATGAGTATGCTGCATGGCTCGGCCAATAGAAAGATGCCTCACTGAGAAGTTGTGGTCATGTAATATTTGAGACTTTCAGAATGAACACGCTCAGAGGCAGCCCCATGCCGACAGTGGTGACAATTGTAGGTCCTGGACAGTGAAGAGAATTAAACTGCAGTTTTGAGATGAAAATATATATAGATATATATATATATAGATATATATATATATATATATATATATATATATATATATATATATATATATATATATATATATATATATATATATATATATAAAGAGCAGGGTTTGTTGCTACAAGATGTTTGTTTTTCTTTTAGGAGAGGGAGGAGGGGTACATATCTTTATTTATTTTCTCATGTTCAATATAGCACCATTTTTACTTATTTTATATTATTGATTACTGGTTCAGTCCTGTACCGTTTCAATCATGACTCTATCTACATTTTCTTCAACAATATGATATTCAGTTTTGTTATATTCTGAAATGTGGTCAAAATGTATCCTAAATGGGTGTCATTTCCATTTTGATAAAGTCTCAGAATCTGTTTTGAATGTTGCAGGGCTTGTGAAGAGGCACAGTGTGAGTCTTTGGCCTGCTGTCTGAGACAATGTGTCTCACACCATGGACGCTCATGTCCTCACTGTCTGTGATACTGAATGCCTGCCACCACGGCTGCATGAAGAGCCCAAACCTCCATGACGCTAACTGTAAGGTGCCAGTGCCCTGGAACCACTGCAGTGAAAGACTTATGCTACAGCTGCTGTTTGCTAGAGATGGACTGAAGGAGATGTCCAGAAATCTCTTTGAAAATAGTTATGACGACAGGAGTCTTGTGGCTGGATAATGTCTACTGCTGTTCCAACTGATGAGGGCAGAATCAAGCAGCTCTTGCTGTATGTTGCTCTACTCTTGCAGTCCCACAGACATTCATAGGCTCTGAGAAGGATGTGAAGTTCTGCACCATCTTTGTCACCATCAGGGTTGACCAAGACACCTGTGCTGCATTGCTACTGACACATCTCTCATGGACGTGCCTCCATGAATGGACTGGCACCATCACTGCTGTTGTGACCTTACCACTGCTGCTGCAGCTGCTCAAGACTGTGAAAGCCCAGCAGCCAGGGGCTACCAGGGGAAACATCAAGCAGCTCCAGGCATATGTTGTTCACCTACAACTGCAGCTGCTCAAGACTTTGGAAGAAAGTTCCTTGAATTCTGGTGAAAATTCTTTCAAGGGTTTTGCTGTTGTGGTGATGATGACCTCCCGCTGTGTTTTGCTACACACAAGTGTAGAGTGCTCGGGCCTTGGGTGAGTCCCGTCCTTCTCAAGTATTCAAAACTTGTCCAATATTTTGGATGGATTTTTAGACAAACAGAATCAGACAGATGTCACAATTATGAAGATTTGACTGTTTATTGGTCATGAAGAGTGGATTTTCTGTTCCGCATGGGATGGTTTTAAATGATGCGCCACACAGGACGTGACAATTATTTCTTAAACAAAGTTGTAATGGCATCATGTCATGGGTATTCTTTGGGGGGAAAGCCAACTGTTGGAATTATAAGCACCACTGCCTGTCAGTCACTCAAGACAAGTTTACCCAGACGTGTTTGGTGTCACGTGCAGATTCATAAGTCTCAGGAGTGATCAGTGAAGTTGTGAAGCCAGTTGTGCCTTGGATACCAATGGATTCATGCAAGTGCCAGTGAATGAATTTATCCATCTCGCCAATCAGTGACGAACTTTACCAGACAAGTTTTTATTTTGAAGATGCCAGTGTAGGTCGCACTCTCCAGTGAGTTTCCTCAGTGCAGTGACCATTTTGTCATGGGATGCAAATGCCCTTGACTTCAGTATGCATATCTAGTGGAACAAATGCCTTCCTGAAGTGAAAATCTGTGGATTTATTCAAGCCGTGCTTGAGGCACACCTTGCCATGGAGGATGAAGAGCCCTGTTGTTCACAGCAGACACGTTTGACCTTTGTGATGCCAAGGAGTGCCACTTGTTTGAGTTGACGGATGACGTGAAAGCATGCAGAATGACTGCTGACTAACCTTGTGGTTGTGGAAAGCAATATGCATAACTTTGCCTGCATGCTTGGTCTGTCTTTGAAAGTCTTTGAACTGGACATGGAATCTCAGTTTCTTGTGAGGACTGGAGTGCACAATTCTCCAAGGGACTCGAATACAAGGCAACATAATTTCTAACAGTACTAAATGCAAGACTCCAATGATTACAACCAAAAAATGTTATGTCCACCAGTAACAATGTAAGTAATTCTCTGGTAGAATACAGGCTGTTCCCTGCAGTGGTACATGGTGTGCAACTGTCTTCCGCTAATATCAAGAAATACATCAGGAGATTGCACTTGAATATTAACCATGTAATGATGGGCTTTGCTGTTTGCTGCTTAGCAGACAGCATATATCAGACAACACATATCAGACATAATTCACATAATTTGATGTGCTGTCAGTGTCATAATATAGATGGTACATTTTCTCCAGCTAGGGTTTGTCTAGGTGCCTCAGCAATTGAAAGTTTGACCCAAATGCGGTAAATCAAGCAGACAGGCCTGGAAAACATACATAAATTATCATCAGCCCCCATTACCTCAAGCTATGGTCAGTTTCCATGACAGCCTCAACCAATGGAGTTTTCATTTGTCAAGAGATGTATGTAGTGGCAAAGTGTCAGGAATACTTGGTCAGAGAGGGAGACCTACGTGCAATGGATCCACATATCTGAGCAACACCTTGATCAAAGTTGACGATGTTCCAGTGTTGACTGCAAGAAATGTGTTGAATACACCACTCACCCTCTGGAGCAATATGCATCTTACAATTGTGTACATGTAATACATGTCGCATCCTCAACAATATGGTGCTTTCCATCATCACTGATATTGAGAAAACTTTGTTGTTGTTGATGTGTTAGTACATCATCAAGTTGACGGACATCCTCTTTCATAACTTGACAAGTTTTGGTGCTTGATCCCAGCTTCATATCTAAAACTTTTTGTATTATTAGCTGTTGTTGTAGTTGCTGGTTCTTTGTAATTCTGATTATCAGTAGATTTGGCATACCATTAACCAAAGTACAGCCCCTGGACTTCTAGTGGTGTACTGCAGGGAAGTGTGATGCGTAGATCTTTATTGTACAGTGCCTAGTTTTGTTCAGTAGCCATGTAGATTTAATATTTTTCATATTTTGCTATTTGCTTTTGATAACTTGTCTCATACTTTCTGATGTTGAGCAGGTAGCCTTCTTTAATACAACGAGACAGTGCTGTTTATGCATGTAAATTCAGACTTGAGGAAGTAACATTCTTTTGATTGATTCTCTTTTATGTATGAATTTTAGTTGCTGTTTATGAATGTCGTTTGTAAGAAAGACATAGATATATGATTTGCAGTATGGTAGTGTGTTGATGCATGATTGTGATTGGTTGTAATTTTTAATATTTCGGTAGGCATATCTGTGATTGTGGTATGATGTGTGAATTCACACGTATGACCATATGGATTTACTTGACAAGCACTTTCTTAATTGCATGACTGTTTCTAAAATGCATGACTGTTTCTATCAAGGATTTTCCTTGAATAGTTCTAAGTAACAACACATCTTACATATGCATGCACACATGCTCAGTGTTTCTCTCAAAGACTTGCATATGCTAATGTCCACTCATACTCACTGCATGAACACTCATACACTACAACATCTCATAGAGACCACACTCATTAAATTTGCATACATGGAGGATGTTTTAGAGTACGTCACCTCGTTGTGGTCAAAATGTTTTTGGTGCATTCATGCCACTGGAATACTATTTTTGTTATACTTGAAATGTTTTAGTTTGCATGATAACACTTTATTTTTCAACAGGCACTTGCATAAGAATTCTATCTTCTTTCCTTCTTTTTTTCCCTTCTTTCTCTAGAGAGTTATTTTGGATTTGGGACTTGGTACTGATTTACCTTGCAGAAGAATGAGAGTATCTTTTGCATACTTTCTAAACTGCTGTCCATTTCAATTTCATTCTCTGTTTCAGTGTGCCAAAGATGCTAGTGCATACAATTTCTATTTTCCCTTCTAACTTAATTGACATGTTTTAAGTTTGGCATTCAAACCAGGAACTAAGGTTCCAGGGTGTATGTTTATTGGAACATTTTAATTTGTGCGAATGTTCTACAGAGAACTCCATTCAGAAAACTGTCCTGCTATTCTGGTGAAAAGGACTGTTGGTCTTCCTATTTTTTTAAAACATTGTTGTCTTACTAATGTGGATGCAACTGTTGTCAGATGATGAGGACACTTTATCCATTTAAAATTGGTAAATATATTGCATGTGTTTCAATTTATCATCACACTTTAGCATGCTGCCTTAACCTTTTCTTATTTTCTATGGGAGCAAAGTTTTATGAGAAATTCTGGAAACCTTTCTTCTATTCTTGTGTCATCCCTTTGGGATCTATTCAGACTTTAAAGATCAAAATCTACCACCAGACATGTTTGATGTTTTCATGTTTACAACGTGCCTAAGTCAGCTTTTCATGTTAAACTCCATATTCAACATGTATTCATTTATGAAGTATTGCAGTGCATTCTTGATGCTCACCTATACATAAGTCTGTGAAAGTATTTTTCTTGTTTCCAAATATTTTCATATTCTTGAAATTTGATTTTTAGTAACTCCAGTCAAAAACCTACTAATTTTATGTAGCTGTTGTTACTTCAGCCAACAAATGCTGTTGGAAAGTCATTTGTGTATGCATGTTATGTAAATACAGCCATGAATATTCAGTCTGCAACTGCTCTGCTCTGTGAAGAATGTAGTGTATGTGATGAAGCAAAAGTTTTACCCACTTGCTTTCAGTGAGAAAATTGTTGTTGCAAGCCAGAACATTGTTGTTGCAAGCCAGAACATTGTTGTCAATATGTTGATGCCTTAGTATAGATTTAGTGTGTGTGTGCGCGCATGTGTGTGTGTGTGTGTGTGTGTGTGCATGTGTGTGTGTGTGTGTGTGCACATGCCTGTATGTCTTTTCGGTGGTTCCATCTGGTGACAACATGAATCAAGATGTTGATGCATCATTAAACATTTTCAATGCTATATTACTTTGTTTCTTCATCTTCATAGTTACTTTGAGGTACACACAAAATGAACACTGTATTTATTGATTTTACATATTTATTGAAATTGCATATTTTTGTGACTCCAAGCAAAATGGATGTGAATGAAAATTACCTAAAAACAACATACTGGAAAATCTTAGTGGGTCTCCAAAGATACTTTTCTGTACAAATCAATCATATAACTGTTACTCTAAGTTGATAATGCATATCTTCACAAGATGAATGAAAAATTAGTAATGGACATGAAATGTTTTAGGTTGTTGATGTGCTTCATAATGAACTTGAAAGGGAAAAAAATTATGGAAAATTATACAACAGATCACTCAAGCAAAGCGTCACATAGTTGATCACTTTTTTCTCCCAATACAACATCTAAATTTTATAATGAGGCATGGAAAAAGGCAGGGTCATGATAATATATGTTGCCTGGACAGTTCTGAGCCTTTCTTGAAAGTGTATATATATTTTTGCAGAAAGCACATAATGATAATTCTCCGCCGTCTCTCAGCACTCAACAGAAAGACAGATCACAGTACGTTGACAAGTACTAATGGTGAATTACTGAAGAGGAACTTCACTTATATATAGACTAGAACCACAGAACAAAAAGCAAATATAATTTACCAGCTAGACCCTGTGGAAACAGTCATGAGATTATTATGTCTCTCGAATGCAAAGTAACCATTTTGATGAAGAGCACAGGAGAAAATAATTCATGTCCATTTCCAATGAGGACTCGCTAAATCCATCCCATTCACACACTAGACAGCTCTATCATGAGATGAAGTGGAGGTTACAAAGGCTGGATGATTGCAAAGACAGACAGAGGCAGATGGAATGAAGTGGAATTGGTGCACTGGTCACAAATGACACACAAGCATCTTGGGGACTTAATCTGATGGGATTATTCTGGCGAAGCATGCAAACATGTAAGTCAATGCTTTCATTTATGGTTACATTCATCCATACTAATACATCAGTGGACTTGCATGTTCATGTGAAAACATCTTGTGTGGATCAAATTTGGGCCTGGTATGAAGGCTCCTTGGTTTTGATGATCAAGTCCTCTGCTTTAGTCCAGAAAAAACTACAAGGATTACCTTACTGGCAAATAGTTCATGGCTTATAAAACCATATGATTCTTACACCATGCTGTGAAAAGAAACTGCATCTGAAGCTTAAGTCACATCGAGGGAGATGTATCAACATTTTTCTTAAGTCCTACTGAACACATTTTGCAAATGCCTGCTGCCATATAGTGCCACCTCCATAGCTGAAACCCATGGCTGTAGAGCTTTCAGGGCCTGCTCCAGTAGCTGTGGCAATGGCACACCATAGCGGCATGTGCTACAGTGGGGTATCAAAGATACATTATGAAGGTACACATTCCTCTTGTAAATCGGCACATGATGTTTAAAAATCATTCAGAATGATATTTGATGGAAGCTTTCCTGACACGTGCATTTCCTTTCTATGATGACAATGATATGTCAGTTACAACATGTCACTGGCATCATCTAACAAGTACAAATTGACCAACATCGAGAAAAGAACAAAATATCTGGAGATATGGACAGAATCTTCACTGAAGGCATCAAGTATATGAAGTAACAACATGAGCCCCTACAAGGCCAGAGAATGCTGCACAGAACATTATGCTGAAACACACCATGACAGTTGCTCGTCTGTAAAGAAGTCATGGTTGAAAATAACAAACAAAGGCAAAACAGTCTCAGCAGTGCATCTTTCTAACTCGTATCACAATCAATGTAGGGATTTCTTTCTGATCCTCTCAACAACGAAAACAACAGGAAAAAAGAGGTGAAGACGGAATAGGTGGGATAAGGAAATCTGCTGCTCATGATACAGAAGAGATCAAAAGAAGTGACACAGGAGATAGCCAAATCAAAAGACTGGCCAGCACCTCAGTTTCATTGCAACAGTCAGCTGGAATGAGACATGACTATACAGCATCAACATTTATTGTATGAATCTTAGTCATCCACATTGAGCTGGTCAACAAAGGATGAGAAGAGAATGTCCTACACTTGAAAGAATCTTTGAGCCTCAAAGAAACACATGGCAATGAAGATAATGTTATGTCATGTGATGTTGTAATTTTTGTAATGCAAAAAGATTACATCTCCTATTGGCTATTTTACCACCGCTCAACCTACAGTTGAAATGAGATGTTAAGTTACAGATCTATAACCAATCCCAGCTGAAGAAAACCTTCTATTGTATGGCAGACACATGTATTGTCATCAAGAAGAAAACTGCTCTGGAATAATTATAATACTTAATCAACAACTGCACATCAAAATTACACATATTGCAGCACACATTGAGGATAATTGCACTATCAGTCTTATTCAGCAAATACAAGATTTAAGACATAATGTACTGAAAAAACATTTAAAGCAAGGAGTGCTTGCATGTAACATAGGGCACGTTTGTTTGGCCACAACTCTCGCGATTCTCCCTGAATGGCTAGTCGAGGGTGAGTGAGACGCTCCTACAGCTAGAAAAACAGCCGATCATCTCGCAAGGCGGAAGAACATGGCTGCGTCCTGGCGCCAGAGTCAATAAAGAAGTTGCCGATAGACAAAATAAATGACGATTCAGATATCACATCAGTTTTTCACCTCATAGAACAAATCAATTGAGGGAGCTCCGGACCTCCCTCGGCCTCCCGCCTTCACGGCGAGTGCATCCTTATGAGCAAGGAACGTAGGCAACGTCTAGCCCTCGCGATTCTCTCGAGATTTTGGGCCAAACAAACACGCCCATGGGCTTGTTTCCTTTATTGTAAATTTTAGTTCCTCTGTGTTTTGTTCCTCAACCAGGCATTCAACGGCCACAACTACATCATCTGATCAAGCATTCACCCTGAAGCTATGTGTGATGCCTATGTCTAGTCAGCATTGCCTAACCCTACATGGAATGTGAGAATGTTGGACTCTTTCCAGTGGATGACAACGGTGCTTCAAATGATAAACTAATTTGTAGTTTGTTTTTTCATCAAATATGTTGCATTTATGGGAGGAAATATGATTTCTTGGCTTTATTTCAAGCATACTTTTTTCATTAAATGTTTTAGCTAATTTTTTTAAATAATGGAATCTTATTTTCATGTTGTGCTGACATTCTTAACAATTTCTAGAATACTTTACACTCATACATTTAAGTCAATTATGGCTTGCTTTTGATCAGCCTGCATCCACAAGAAACATTTCCACACCCACAGTCCACTCCATTATTTTTGACCATGCGGAGAGAAATTTGCATTTAAATTGGCACAGAACCAACAACCTGTCCTTGCATTCATCTTGACAGTTTGATCACATTACTGCAATTTAAAATTCACACATGTAAACATCTGAAAAACCACATAGGTATTCATCTGCCACAGACATAATGGCTTACATCAATATCTTAATTTTTTAATAAGTTAATTCCATGCAAAGCATAATTTAAATATGCAAACTTAGAAATCAATGATTCTCATATGATTCAGTCCATAATGTTTACATCAAAAGTCTTACTGTGTATAAACAACAAAGACAAAATCAATAGAAATACTAAATAACACACTGGGTTGTCTTAGATCAGAAATGCTCATCAATGAAAATTTTAAGCGATCTTTTAATTTGAGTCTCATAATAATAACTAATTATACTCTCAAATACTGAATTGAAGTCAAACCCCCACCCCCACCCCCACCCCACCCTCTACCTCTATCCCTCAAAATAAATAATTTTGATGGTAAGAAACTCAGAATATCAATAAGCCATAAAGATGAGATTAAATTTTTAAAAAGAATCAATTCCCATGACAAACTCGTTTTTAAGCAGTAAAATAAAAATAATGATACAAGAAGAAACTTCACTCCATCTTATCTCATTGACCTCTTAGCATCCAAAGTAGAATCATGTTGTCACCTCCTTGTGAAGAAACACAGCAATGCAGCCGATGAAGATGCATCAAGGGCTATCCATCTTCAGCTTCATCTCTCCATCAGCTTGCTGGCAAAAGTCTTATGCTCACCAATATACAGAACTCTTCACCAATTCACAGCGCTCAAAGATGTCAATCATCAAGTGACTCCTGTCATATGCTGTTCTCACAGGCTTTGAAGTCCAGTGACTTGCCAAGTGGCGAGGCCATGAGTTACCTCTTCAAACCTCCCAGTGACTTGCCAAGTGGCAAGGCCATGAGTTACCTCTTCAAACCTCCCAGTGACTTGCCAAGTGGCGAGGCCATGAGTTACCTCTTCAAACCTCCCAGTGACTTGCCAAGTGGCGAGGCCATGAGTTACCTCTTCAAACCTCCCAGTGACTTGCCAAGTGGCAAGGCCATGAGTTACCTCTTCAAACCTCCCAGTGACTTGCCAAGTGGCGAGGCCATGAGTTACCTCTTCAAACCTCCCAGTGACTTGCCAAGTGGCGAGGCCATGAGTTACCTCTTCAAACCTCCCAGTGCACTCCTGCAGATGACCAGCAGTGGAAAAGGGAATTATAGGGTCACCTCAGTGTGAGTGTTGTTATATGAAGGGACCTTCCAGCTGCAGGTGGTGTTAACTGTTCTGTAGCAGGACTTCCACGCATTTCCACTCTGCTGCACCAGACTATGACTGCAGAGCAAATTCTACATGTAGACCCCATCTGATGGAGCACAGATCTGGTCATTCTTGAAATCTAGAGATTACCAACGGCATGACTTCCTGGTCATGGTGTTTGATCTTGTCGTTTCTGCTTCACAGCCATTCTCAAAAAAAATATTAATACAGAGTTCTCCCATCCCAGGGATTGAACCATGGCACTACACCTCGCACATAATCAAACACCAAAGCTTGCTTGCCTACATCCGCCTGTCTAAAAACAGGGTTTCAATAGGCGAGTAGAGGGGAGACAACTGGATATGGGGCTGCAAGGAGCTGGTGATCTACATATCAATTGTTAACATGGTGTTGAGGAAGGTCCTTTTAAAGACAATTTTTCTCTTTTGTTGGCACATTAATAAACCAGTATCTGAGTTGGTCCACACCTCACCAGAGCTGACTGTCCTACCCTCTTCAACCT
This sequence comes from Theodoxus fluviatilis, assembly GCA_034096865.1. Taxonomy (NCBI): domain Eukaryota; kingdom Metazoa; phylum Mollusca; class Gastropoda; order Cycloneritida; family Neritidae; genus Theodoxus; species Theodoxus fluviatilis. The sequence continues at coordinate 1,829 of JAWQFJ010002177.1, read as the reverse complement.
TCAACTGACGCCTTTGTATGGAGAGACAATGGAAGCTATGCGTGTTGGTTAAGGATGCTGCAACTCCAGGGCCAGCAATGCACATCTTTCCTTCCTGATGACTAAGAGGTGAAGAGATTTACCAGTGGGTTAGAGATTCCAAAGGTTCTATGAGATTTAGCCTGTGTGAGAGAGATGCCACAGAAAACCCCTGTCATCATCATAGAGATCATATAAACTTGCACTAAGAGGCAACTGGTCATCAAGATGGGTGACAGAAAGGTCAAAACGAGATTTGCATAAAAGGAAGAATTGGGCAAGCAGAAGATGTGCTCCAACATTTCTCTCTATTCCATGAGAATTTACTGCAAGGAGGAAAAGGAACTTCAGTCAGCTTGTCTTCCTTCGAGGCATACAGGCTCAACGTGCCAGCTATAATCAGACCCTGCCCTTGATAGACTGAAAAAGTGCCTGTTCAATCAAAGACAGCAGCACAACAAACTTAAGTTTGGTCCTGTGAATCAATAACTCAATCCTACATCAGCCAAAGTGTGGGCAGGAAGCCATAATGAGAATCTCTTGGAAACTCATTGCTGCACAAACACAAGGATGTCACAAAATCCTGCAGAGGCCTTCCTAAGATAATCCAATGCGACACCAAATCAAGATATATGTAAGAAGTCACCATCATGAGGTCGTCACAATAGGCTTTACAGGCCATCCCAGGTGTTGCCTCCTGAGTCGCCTAAGACCAGTGGAACGTTGTCATGAAGAAAGTCCATTTCAGATAAAACCCCACAGAACCACAAAACTGTCGTAACAGCCACCACCAGCCTTTCAGGGTATGATCTGAACAGTCACTGGGCCACGATCAGAGGTGAGTAAGTGACTAATCTCTGCACAGTCTGCTTCAGGATGAATCCCACAGAACAACAACGCTGTCACAATGAACAGCACGGACCTTGCAAGGCATGGTCCAAAGAATCACCCAACTAACATCAGCGATGAACAAGCCCCCATCTCCAAAGAGTCTGCTTCAGGCCCAAAGCCAAAGAGCCACCAGCAAGGCTGTCATAAGAGCTTGCACCATGTCTTCCGGGGCTTGGTCCAGGCGCCTCCAGGTCTGCTCTTGGCCGCTTTGACGGCCACCTCGAACACCTCCTTGGTCCCCTCCTGGGTCAGCGCCGAGCACTCCACGTAGCTCATGGCGCCCAGGCGGTTTGCCAGCTCCTGGCCTTGCTGTGTGGTTACTGACCTGAGTCCGTCACGCTTGAGCAGCTCCAGCTCCTCCTCGTTGGTCCTCAGGTCGATCTTGGTGCCCACCAGGATGAAGGGCGTGCGTGGACTGTGGTGCGTCACCTCCGGGACCCACTTCTCCTCCACGTTCTCGAAGGACCAGGGCCGCACCACAGAGAAGCAGACGATGAAGACGTTGGTGTTGGGGTAGGCCAGGACTCGCAGCCTGTCATACTCTTCCTGGAGACAGTACACATGGAATATATCAGTGCGGAAGGAACTACTGAAAACCCAATATTCAGTGTGCAGTGGAGCCAGAAAATAGCTACACTCAAAATAAGATCCGATGCAGTTCAGTTTCCCTTGGTAGATTATTTGGCTTCTTGGGGTCGCCCATGGCTAGGCTGAGTTTCTACAGTGGGAACCAGAAGGCCCTCAAACAAGGCGTTTCACACAGGACGAGGGCATCGGGTGACCCCAGCTTTATGCTATGTCAGCATCAAATGTGACTCCCTGGCCTGAAGCAAGATATACCTTGCAAAAGGCGATTTGGCGCTACATGCAGAGATACGTGATGGGAATCAATCTGAATAAGCTACATGTTTTGCAGAAAA
>JAWQFJ010002176.1:125492-130003 GCA_034096865.1 Theodoxus fluviatilis | reverse complement strand
GTCTGTCTGTCTGTCTGTCTGTCTGTGTGTCTGTCTGTCTGTCTGTCTGTCTGTCTGTCTGTCTGTCTGTCTGTCTGTCTGTCTGTCTGTCTGTCTGTCTGTCTGTCTGTCTGTCTGTCTGTCTGTCTGTCTGTCTGTCTGTCTGTCTGTCTGTCTGTCTGTCTGTGTGTCTGTCTGTCTGTCTGTCTGTCTGTCTGTCTGTCTGTCTGTCTGTCTGTCTGTCTGTCTGTCTGTCTGTCTGTCTGTCTGTCTGTCTGTCTGTCTGTGTGTCTGTCTGTCTGTCTGTCTGTCTGTCTGTCTGTCTGTCTGTCTGTCTGTCTGTCTGTCTGTCTGTCTGTCTGTCTGTCTGTCTGTCTGTCTGTCTGTCTTTGTCTGTCTGTCTGTGTGTCTGTCTGTCTGTGTGTCTGTCTGTCTGTCTGTCTGTCTGTCTGTCTGTCTGTCTGTCTGTCTGTCTGTCTGTCTGTCTGTCTGTCTGTCTGTCTGTCTGTCTGTCTGTCTGTCTGTCTGTCTGTCTGTCTGTCTGTCTGTCTGTCTGTCTGTCTGTCTGTCTGTCTGTCTGTCTGTCTGTCTGTCTGTCTGTCTGTCTGTCTGTCTGTCTGTCTGTCTGTCTGTCGTGTCTGTCTGTCTGTCTGTCTGTCTGTCTGTCTGTCTGTCTGTCTGTCTGTCTGTCTGTGTCTGTCTGTCTGTCTGTCTGTCTGTCTGTCTGTCTGTCTGTCTGTCTGTCTGTCTGTCTGTCTGTCTGTGTCTGTCTGTCTGTATCTCCTGTCATGTCTGATCTGTCTTGTCTGGTCTCCATGTCTGAGTCTGGTCTGTCTGTCTGTCTGTCTGGTTCTGTCGTGTCTAACTGTCTGTCTGTTGGCTGTCTGGTCGTTCTCGTCTGTCTGATTCGTGCTGTCTGGCGGTCTGTTCTGGCATGTAGTCTGTCCCCCCCCCCAGTACTGTGTTGGGGTCTGTTGTCGGTTCTGTCTGTCTGTCTGTTCGTCTGTCTGTCTGTCTGCTTAGGTGTCTGACGTTCTGTCTGTTCTGTCCTGTCTGCCTGGTCGTCGTATGTCGGTCTTGTCTGTCTCCCTGTCTGCCTGTCGTTATGTGTCTGTGCGTCTGTCTGTTCTGTCGTCCGTCTGTCGGTCTGTCTGTGCTGTCTCTCTGAGTCTGTCTGTCTGCCTGTACGGTCTGTCTGTCATGTCTGCTAGTGTCTAACTGTCTGTCTGCGGCTGTCTGTTGTCTGTCTGTCTGTCTGTGTGCTGTATGTCCGTCTGTCTGTCTGTATGTCTGTCTCGCTGTCTGTCTGTCTGTCTGTCCGTTTGTCTGTCTGGTGTGCTCTCTGTGTGTCCTCTCTGGTCTAGTGTGTACTTGTGGGTCTAGTCTATGTGTCTGTCAGTCTGCGGTAATGTTCTATGGCTGTCTGTCGTGTGCGGTATGTGTGTTCTGTCTTGTGTGTCTGTCATGTCTGGCTGTATGTCTGGTCTGTCTGTCTGTCTGTGTTGTCATGTCTGTCATGCGTGTCTGATCTGTGTGTCTGTGTCTGGTGTGCTGGTGTCTCCTATTGTCTGTCTGGTCGTAGTGTCTGGTGTCCGCTCTGTCTGTCTGTCTGCTCGTCTGTTGGTGTCTGTATGTGCTGTGTGTCTGTGCGTCTGCTGTGTGTCTGTCTGTCTGTCTGTGTGTCTGTCTGTTTGTAACAGGCGTCTGTCTGTCTGTCTGTCTGTCTTATGGTCTGTCTGTCGGTCTTGTCTGTCTGAGTGTCTGTCTGACTGTCTGATCTGTCTGTCTGTCTGCCTGTCTCGTTCGGTCCGTCTGTCTGTCTGTGCTCTGTCTGTTGTCCTCTGGCTGTCTTAGTCTAGGTGTGTGCTGTCTGTCATGTACTGTCTGTGTGTCTGTCTGTGCTGTGTCTGTCTGTCTTGGTGCTGTCTCTCTGTCCTGTCTGTATGTCTGTCAGTATGTGTGTCTACGTGGTGTGCGTGCGTTCTGGTGTCTGTGTGTTTGTCTGTCTCTGCTGGGTGTTTGTCTGTACGTGTCTGTCTGTGTCTGTCTGTGTGATCCTGTCTGTCGGCTGTCTGTGTCGTCTGTCTGTCTGTCTGTCTGTCTGTCCGTAGGTCGACTTGTCTGTCCGTACTGGACTCTCTGTCTCTGTGTATATCTGTCAGTCTTCTGTCTTCCGTGTCGGCTACGTCTGCTCTGTCGGTCTGGTCTGTCTGGTCTGTCTGTCTGTGTGTTCGGGTAGTCTGTCTGTCGTCGTCTGTCTGTCTAGTGGCTCTCGGCTCTCTGGCTAGAAATCTGTGGGTCTGTCCTGTCGTCGTATCTGTCTGTGTCTCTGTCTGTCTGGCTGTCTGTCTGTAGGTCTGTTCTGTGCGTCTGTCTGTCTGTCTGTCTGGTCGTGTCGTCTCGTCTGTGCTGTGTGTCCGTGTTGTGCGTAGTGTTACTGTGTGTCTGTCGTGTAGTGTGTCTGCTGTGTCTGTCTGTCTGGCTCTCTGTTCGGTCTGTGTGTCTGTCTGTCTGTCTGTCTGTGTGCCTCTCTGTGTGTATCTCTGTCGGTGTGTCTGTCTGTGTCTGTGTGTCTGTCTATCGTGTGTGTGTCTGTCTGTGTGTCTGTCTGTGTGATCTGTCTCTCGTGGTCTGGTCTCTGTCTGTGTGTGTGTCTGGTGTGTGTGTCTGAGAGCGTCCTGTCGTGTGCTGAGCTCTGATCTGTGCGGTCAGTGTGTCTGGCGTCCGTCTGTCGTCGTCTGTGTCTGGTCTGTCGTGTCTGTCTGTGTGTCGTCGTATGTAGTCGGTACTGGGTCGCCCCTCTGTCGACTGTCTGTCTGGTGCTGTCTTGGTCTGTAGTGTCTGTCTTTGTCTGTCGTCTTCTGTGTCGTGTGTCTGTTTGTCTGTCTGTCCGTCTTCGTCTGTCTGTCTGTCTGTCTGTCCGTCTGTCTGTCTGTCTGTCTCTCTGTCTGTCTATCGGTGTCTGTACCTGTCTGTGCTGTACTGTTCTGTCTGTCTGTCTGTCTGTCAGTCGGTCTTGTGTGTCTGTCTGTCTGTCTGTCGGTCTGTCTGTGTGTATGTCGTCTATCTGTCTATATGTCTGTCTGTGTGTCTGGGCTGCCTGGCTGTGTCTGTCTACGTTCCTGTCTGGTGTGTGTGGTCTCTGTGTCGTCTGGTCTGCTGTCTGTGTGCATGTGTTCTTGTCTGTCTTTCTGTCTGTCTTTGCTGTCTGTCTGTCGGTCTGTGCATCGTTCTGTCTGTCTGTCATCAGTCTGTCTGTCTGTGTGGTCGGTCTCTGTGCGCGTCTGTGTGTGTCTGTCTGTGTATGTGTGTGCTGTGCTGCGTGTGTGCGTGTGCTGTCTGTCTGATGTCCTGGTAGTCTGTGTGCCGTCTGCTCTTCTGCTGACTGTCTGTAGTATCCGTCTGTCTGTCTCTCTGTCTGTATGTCTGTCATGTCCGCCTGTGTGTCTGTGTCTGTCTGTCGGTGCTGTCTGTCTGTCGGTGCTGTCTGTCTGTCTGTCTGTTCTGTTCTGGTCTGTATGCTCTGTCTGTCTTTCTGTCTGATCGTCTGTCTGTTCTGTCGGTCGGTCCTGTCGGTCTGTCGGTCTGTCGGTCTGTCTGTCTGTCTGTCTGTCGCGTCTCTCTGTGTGTCTGTCTGATCTGTAGTGTGTGTGTGTCTGTCGTCTGTCTGTCGTCTGTACTGTCTGTTGTCTCTGTCTGTGTGCTCTGTCTGTCTGTCTGTCGTGGGCTGTCTGGTCTAGTCTGTCGTCTGTCTGGTCTGTCTCTGGTGTCTGTCGATGTCGTCTGGCTGTCTGTGTGTCTGTGTGTCGGTAGTCTGTCTGTCTGTCTGTCTGTCTGTCTGGGTCGTTCTGTCTAGTCTGGCTGTCTGTACTGTGTCTGTCCTGCTGTCTGTCTGTCTGTCGGTCGTTGTGTCTGTCTGATGTCTGGTATGCTGTCTGTTCGTCTGTCTGTCTGCTGTCGTTTGCTGTCTGTCTGTCTGTCTATCCGTGTGACTGTCCGTCTGCTGTTCTGTCTTGTCTGTCGGTCTGTCGTGCTGTCTGTCTGTCTAGCGGTGTGTGTTTCTTGTGTGTTGTCTGTCCGTCTGTACTGTCTGTGTCTAGGTCGAGTCTGTCTGTCTGTCGGTATGCGGTGTCTGTCTGTCTGTCTGTCTGATCTGTCATGTCTGTCTGTCTGTCTGGCTCTCTGTCATCTCTGTCTGTCTGTCCTGTCCGTCTGTCTGTCGGTCTGTCTGTCGGTCTGTCTGTCTGTCTGGTCTGTCATGTCATGTCTGTCTGTCTGTGTGTCTGTCTGTGCTCTACTGTCTGTCTGTCTGTCTGTCTGTCTGTGTGGGTGGGTCTGTCTGTAGGTCTGTGTGTTTGGTCTGTCTGTACTGTTTCTGGCTGTCTGTTTGGTTTCTGTGGGCTGTCTGTCTGTCTGTCGTCTGTTCTGTCTGTCTGTCTGTTTCGGTCGTCTGTGTCCGTGCCTCTGTCTGTCTGTCGTCTGTCTGTCTAGTCTGGGTGTCTGTCTCTGCCTGTCGGTCTCTCCCTACGGTA
>JAWQFJ010002176.1:110492-120492 GCA_034096865.1 Theodoxus fluviatilis | reverse complement strand
AGGCCAACACATGTTTCGTCTATCTTTGTCTCCTGGCTGTAAAATTATGTTTGTTACACGCTTTTATTGTTACCGCCGTGATGATCAAATTTGTGTTTTGCAGGGTTTCACCCTTGTCTCTTTTTACCCCCGCCCAGGAGATTATTTTTTCAGTTGGTTGCTTAGTTCGTTAGTTAATTTGTTCATTCGTTTGTTATTCGGCAAAATAACTCAGACAATTTAATACGGATTCTGATTAAATCTGGCGCAAGGTCAGGGTTTCACCCAAGGTCAGGGTTTCACCCAAGGTCAGGGTTTCACCCAAGGTCAGGGTTTCACCCAAGGTCAGGGTTTCACCTAATGTCAGGGTTTCACTCAAGGTCAGGGTTTCACCCAAGGTCAGGGTTTCACCCAAGGTCAGGGTTTCACCCAAGGTCAGGGTTCCACCCAAGGTCAGGGTTTCACCCAAGGTCAGGGTTTCACCCAAGGTCAGGGTTTCACCCAAGGTCAGGGTTTCACCCAAGGTCAGGGTTCCACCCAAGGTCAGGGTTTCACCCAAGGTCAGGGTTCCACCCAAGGTCAGGGTTTCACCCAAGGTCAGGGTTCCACCCAAGGTCAGGGTTCCACCCAAGGTCAGGGTTTCACCCAAGGTCAGGGTTCCACCCAAGGTCAGGGTTTCACCCAAGGTCAGGGTTTCACCCAAGGTCAGGGTTTCACCCAAGGTCAGGGTTTCACCCAAGGTCAGGGTTTCACTCAAGGTCAGGGTTTCACCCAAGGAACAGTTTTAAAAATTTCGGAAGTTACCTGTTGTCTCATTTGGGAATTACATCCATAAACAGAAATCGTCTACGCCGTGGCTCCGTGCAGTACCTGGGCCGTAGTGTATTTTTAGCTTTCCCCTTGCCTCGCGCGAGATCATGACCACTGCAGAAGAGGGCGAGTGAGCGGGGACGCGTTTCTTAGGCAAGGAATCTTGCAGGAAACTCGAGGGCTAAGCGTTGTCTACGGCGTCTCGCTCACAAGGAGGCACTCGCTGTGAAGGAGGGTGGCCGAGGTAGCTCCGGAGGTACCTCACCGCGTCTAGCTGAAGAGGCCCGGGTGAACAAAAATGGCGGAGACCGTGCCAATAGGGTTGTCGCTGATAGACGGCTGTGCCTGTAATGTGCTTCTCACTGTTCGAGAATGGAAAAGTGTACGTACACGGAAGTATTTGCTGTTCGAGTGTTCAGTTGCATATTTTAAGGAGTATATGTATAGGTTATTTCTGGACACTCACTGTCGATTTTTTTTTAATCACTTGTATACAAGAATCATCGTACATGTCCACTTTCTGAATCATGTCCCTTGAATTGATCGAAGTGAATCGAGGCACAACATTTTCTACAAAACTGTCTACAGTTGAACCCGAGTTACTTTCTTTTCTTTAAAAAAGTTCCCGTGCTATTTGAGATGTCACCATGGCATGTTCTATCAAGTAAAAAATTGCTGTTGATGTCGGTATTGTCAGTTACTTCGTCTATCGGCAACTTCTTCATCGACTCTCGCGCCAGGACGCAGTTCTGTTCTCTCGGACTTTCGCCTTGCCAATTGATAATTGGCCGTTTCTTAGACGTCTTTCGATGCTTGCCTCGCTCTCGGCTTGCCCTCGAGGAGAGTACCTAGCGTAGGCAACACGCCCCTGACTTGAATGTCGCCTGCTATAGTCACTGTGGCTGCCTTGGCGGAGGTATGCAGTCTCCGAGTGCCCTCTATAGTCTTTGGGGTGTTTTTCTTGAAACACGGTAAAACCTTGAGCAGCATCGCATTTATGAATGGATTAACAAGCTTGTGTATTATCGTCCAAATCGAGAGAAGCCAATCGAAGAGTTCTCCAAGCGGACGCTAGCCGCCCAGCCTCGAAAGTCTTTCCACTTTTGTTTTCCACGTGGACATTTTATCCCCCTGTGGGTTAGGGATAAGAATAGACCCCCTGTGGGTTAGGGATAAGAATAGACCCCCTGTGGGTTAGGGATAAGAATAGACACCTCGCGTCTCCCTATGCGTTTCGTAAGAGGCGAATAACAAGGGGTATCGTGACGACTAGACCGTACTCTAACAGATGGATGGACGGACGGACGGACGGACGGACGGACGGACGGACGGATGGACGGACAGACGGACGGACGACTGGACGGATGGATGCATGGATGCATTGACACATGAATGGATGGACGAATGGACGGATGGACAGATGGATGGACGGACGGATGGATGGATGGATGGATGCATGGATGGATGGATGGATGCATGGATGGATGGATGGATGGATGGATGGATGCATGGATGGATGGATGGATGGATGGACGGACGGATGGATGGATGGACACATGGATGGATGGATGAATGGATGTATGAACACATGAATGGATGGACGGATGGATGCATGGAGGGATGGATGGAAGATAGTTTTTCTGCCTGTTAGGATTTGTATACTAGATAAGATCACGAAAAAATCATTAGAGTTGCTTAGAATACGAATCCTGGTCAATCGCTTACTACTTCGAAAGGCGTGGGGAGACGTGGTGGGTCTATTCTCACCCCCAACCCACAGAGGGTCTATTCTCACCCCTAACCCACAGAGGGTCTATTCTCACCCCCAACCCACAGGGGGGAAGCAGCTTGAAGATGGTTCATCCTCACCTCACCTCACCTCATTTCCTTGATCGCTCTGGCCATCGGGGGGACATGAGATACGACGACACGGAGATCCTCCGCCATTCAGGTCTGTTAGTGACTGTTTCGAGCAGCTCTTTAATGGGGAGGGCCGTCCACTCCTTGACGTTATCCGTCCAGCTCTTTCTCTGTCGACCACGGCGACGACTGCACTCTAGTGTGCCCTGCAGTACAGTCTTGCACAGGGAGTCGTGCCTGGTGACGTGGCCAAACCAGGTCAGCTTGCGTCGCTTGACGGTCTAGACCGCAGGGCGTGGCATCATATAACGACTCCTTTCACAGGTCCGCTCGTCCAAAATATGGACGATGTTCCCATATTATATTATGATAGTGCATGGTATTAAGAATTGAAAACAACAAAGTTCCCACTTTGATCAAATTTTGAAAACAGTGAAAAATAACTTTTAAAAGTGCGGATTTGTCTGGCAAGGATTCGATGCAAAACTATACAGGAGTTACTTCCCGTGACACATTTTGATAATTTTGGCCAATCCGAAATTAGGTCAGATTTACTGCGGAGTGGCCGCGTGTGCGTCTGCAATACATTTCCAAAATGTAAACAACGACTACATCAAGCCTTTTACCGATATCATGTGGGCAAAAGCCTTGCATTTTGCTTCTGAGTGGAAATTACTTGATGGGGAAGCGAGTTCTGTCATGGTCGCGTTCAGTGAACAGGTTGAACGCGGTGTTATCGGCGTTGGTAACCCTGGGTTTCATCGTTATTGTTGTCAACGTTTAACGTGCAATCATCAGCAGTCAACAGTCATGATCACAACAATGAAACAATTATCATGACAAAAGAGCTGACTATATACTTCAAGATATTCCATGCATCATAATAATAATGTTTTGAGACCACATCAAAGCATCAGCATACCCAAACAATGCATTTTGACATAAAAAAGAATGTGGTTTTCAAAACATATATTTGCCTTGGAAAGTTTAAAATTTGAACTTCAGCACCCCAAGGGAACACTACCACCACATACTCTAATGTTTAGCTTATGTCGGAGTGCAATAATTCACCCTTGTATGCAACAATCTGCACTGGCTGTTTATGAACTTGAAATTTAGCTCTCAGTTTTTCCACAAGCATGGACCAACTGAGATTATGTGCATGCACCAAAAATATGCATATTCCAGAACTATTGTCATTATTCAGAGCTCATTTTAATTTATTTTGCCTCTCATTCCATGTGGTTTTTCTTGGAGTTTTCAAGCTTTTATGCATTGAACACTGAGACATTAGAAAATTTCCCTTATCTCTCAAACCATCCAAAAAGTTGTTCTGTCTGCAGACTACATTCATACTTATGGAAGGATTGCACTGAAGCTCAGTGCACAGCTCAACACAGCGTAGTCTTTGGCTGTGCATAGCACCCCAAAAATAACCTGGCCAGTGTACATTGTTTATGGATTCCAGCCGGTTTTTTCGCTGAAGTTTCACATTGCTGATGATTGCACGTTAAACGTTGACAACACGAACGATGAAACCCAGGGTTACCAACGCCGATAACCCCGCGTTCAACCTGTTCACTGAACGCGACCATGACAGAACTCGCTTCCCCATCAAGTAATTTCCACTCAGAAGCAAAATGCAAGGCTTTTGCCCACGTAATATCGGTAAAAGGCTTGATGTAGTCGTTGTTTACATTTTGGAAATGTATTGCAGACGCACACGCGGCCACTCCGCAGTAAATCTGACCTAATTTCGGATTGGCCAAAATTATCAAAATGTGTCACGGGAAGTAACTCCTGTATAGTTTTGCATCGAATCCTTGCCATACAAATCCGCACTTTTAAAAGTTATTTTTCACTGTTTTCAAAATTTGATCGAAGTGGGAACTTTGTTGTTTTCAATCCCCAATACCATGTACTATCATAATATAATATGGGAACATCGTCCATATTTTGGACGAGCGGACTTGAACGATCCGATGCCACGCCCTGTGGTCTAGTCATCCAACAATCACAAAAAGGTTAACAACGAAACCGTCCTGAGCATGAAAAGTTTGGGATAAATGAGTTCAGGACTGCAAGCAAGGACTCGTACGTGTTCCACAGGCCCTCCCAAATTGAGCTGGTCTCTCATCATTGTCATCATCATCGTTGTCGTCGTCGTCGTCATCATCATCATCGTCGTCGTCGTTATCATCGTCGCCGCCGCAGCCACCGCCACCGCCACCGTCGACGTCATCATCATCGTCATTATCATCGTCGTCGTCGTCGTCGTCATCATCGTCGTCGGCGTCGTCATCGTCGTCGTCGTCATCATCATCATCATCATCATCATCATCATCATCATCATCATCATCATCATCATCATTATCATCATCGTCATCATCATCATTATCATCATCGTCGTCGTCGTTGTCGTTGTCGTCGTCATAAGTTATTATTGCTCTGGCATTCTGAGATATTTGTTGGAATGCGTGTGTTCTCGGGTGTCTGTCTTCTGCAGTCACTTGGAAAAGAACACCGTCTCAGAGAGTCAGAAAGAGAGTTCCACACAGCCAGGCCAGCTGATGAAAAGGCTGTGAGTCCAAAGAACCTCTTTGCCTGTCGTGTCCGGCCTCAGCAGGGTCTGTGTGGCAGAGCGAGCGTAGAGCACCGCTGGGGTTGTGATCTGGGGCGATGTCTCGCTGATAGCATCTCCCTGTGTGCTGGGGGTAAGAATTGACCCATCGCGTCTCCCTGTGTGCTGGGGGTAAGAATTGACCCGACCCATCGCGTCTCCCTGTGTGCTGGGGGTAAGAATTTGAACCGGCCCATCGCATCTCCCTGTGTGCTGGGGGTAAGAATTGACCCGACCCATCGCGTCTCCCTGTGTGCTGGGGGTAAGAATTGACCCGACCCATCGCGTCTCCCTGTGTGCTGGGGGTAAGAATTGACCCGACCCATCGCGTCTCCCTGTGTGCTGGGGGTAAGAATTGACCCGACCCATCGCGTCTCCCTGTGTGCTGGGGGTAAGAATTGACCCGGCCCATCGCGTCTCCCTGTGTGCTGGGGGTAAGAATTGACCCGACCCATCGCGTCTCCCTGTGTGCTGGGGGTAAGAATTGACCCGACCCATCGCGTCTCCCTACGCGATTCGTAAGAGGCGAGTAAATAAGGTCAGCGTGACATGGTCTGCGCTTACTATACAATGTTCTCGTGATTTTCGTGTTCAGTGGCTTTATATAGCCTACAAAGGCTGATGGGCGGTAAAACGCACTCCATCCATCCATCCATCCATCCATCCATCCATCCATCCATCGCAGATGGGAAGGAGCGGAAGGAGAATCAAGCATGGTCGACACTTCAAGCTGGAATCTAATTCATACCAACCCCTATTTTGAACAGGGCACTTAGCAGGGTGAAACAAGTAGCTACTCAGGCGTTTATCAGCGCCAGTCGAAGTGGCTGTGAACTAAATGAACGGATGAATGAATGAATGATTGTATAATTAATGAATGAATGAATGAACGAACTAACGAATGAATGAATGAATGAATGAATGAATCAATCAATCAATGAATCAATGAATGAATCAATTAGGTTCAATGGTCTATCAGCACGAAACGGCTATATAAGGCCAACAGTTTGTATTAAAACACCCTACGAAAGATTTGCATAAAGAAAGGTAAAAACACTTTCACAACAAACTAAAAACAACGACTAGATAGTAACAAGAAGGGCAAAGCCCATACGACTCACATGATTGACCTGGACCTTTACATGACCTTGACCTTCAGGTGCCCCTCAAGGTCAAGGTCAAACAACTAAACCTAGCAAAGACATCATACACTAAGAAATGCTTTAACCATTTTCCCTACCAAAATACATGTGACCTTGACCCAAGGTCAAGGTCATCCAAGGTCATGCAACACAAAGCTGTTAATTCAAGACATAGGAAGCACAATGGTGCTTATTGGCACTTTCTACCACGAGATATAGTCACTTTTAGTGGTTCACTACCCCATTTTGGTCACATTTCATAAGGGTCAAAGCAACCTTGACCTTGATGATTTGTGACCAAATGTGTCTCACGATCAAAGCATAACATGTGTACTACAATGTTATAAAGTTTGGAACAGTTATCTTCCATAGTTCAGGGGCAAGGTCGCTTCAAAATATGTATACAATCCAACTTTGAAGAGCTCCTGTGACCTTGACCTTGAAGCAAGGTCAACAAAACTGATATCAAAAGATAGGGCTTACTTTGCCCTATATACCATGTATAGTTCAGGTATCCAATCTCAAAAACTTCAGAGACAATTGAGAAAATGTGAAAAATGACTGTTTTTTAGACAACATTTATGGCCCCTACGACCTTGACCTTGAAGCAAGGTCAAGACACCATGTATGTTTTTTGAGGCCTTGTCATCATACACCATCATGCCACATTTGGTATTGATAGACTTAATAGTCTCTGAGAAAAATCCAACGTTAAAGTTTTTGGACGCCCGGGCCTGGACGGACGAAACTGGTGAGTACATAGACTCACTTTTGCTTCGCATGTGAGTAAAAAATTACTAAGGTATAGATAACAATCGGTCATAATAACCGATAAACTCGACATCTTTTATCATAGACAAAGGATGTATAGATATGTCTAAGAGATAAGTTGATCTTTAACATCTTTGTCTGCCGACAGCACAGTGGGGGCACGCCATCACAATCTCACAGCCAGACTGCTCAGACCGCAACAAATATCAATAAGAATGCATTAGATAGAGAGCAATCTGACAGTGGAACCTCCACCAAGGTCGCCACAATGTCCTTTCATGACCTGCATAGTGCACTTCTTTTTAGCCCCTGCTGGAGGTCGTCTCTGGGCATTCTAGTTCACTAGAGACTTCGCCTACTGACTAAGGTTCACAGAGTGGTCTCTGGGTGCGGAACGCGTACGCCGACGTCATCAATAGTATGACGTCATCAACTTCGGGATTTGCATAAACTTTCTCTTTTGGTTGTAAGTCCAAAACTAGATAGCAGATAACCTTCCCAACTTAAGAGGTTATTGCTTGGGTAAAATCCTGACCTTTCGTCAAATTTCTTCAGAATCCGTGTCGAACTTGGTGAGGTTTTTTTTCCCGAATAACTAACTAATGAACTTCCTTGGCCGATCGGGGACTGACTTGAATGCAACTACGACATGATTTACACATGAGCAATTTTTATTTTCCACTCGATTCTGAAAGCTGACCCATTAATAATAATAATAATAATAATAGAAATAATAATGTTGATAATAATAATAATAATAATAATAATAATAATAATAATAATAATAATAATAATAATAATAATAGAAATAATAATGTTGATAATAATAATAATAATAATAATAATAATAATAATAATAATAATAATAATAATAATAATAACAACAAGAAGGGCAAAGCCCATACGACTCACATGATTGACCTTGACCTTTACATGACCTTGACCTTCAGGCGCCCCTCAAGGTCAAGGTCAAACAACTAAACATAGCAAAGACATCATACACTAAGAAATGCTTTAACCATTTTCCCTACCAAAATACATGTGACCTTGACCCAAGGTCAAGGTCATCCAAGGTCATGCAACACAAAGCTGTTAATTCAAGACATAGGAAGCACAATGGTGCTTATTGGTACTTTCTACCATGAGATATAGTCACTTTTAGTGGTTCACTACCCCATTTTGGTCACATTTCATAAGGGTCAAAGCAACCTTGACCTTGATGATATGTAACCAAATGTGTCTCATGATGAAAGTATAACATGTGTACTACAATGTTATGAAGTTTGGAAGAGTTATCTTCCATAGCTCAGGGGCAAGGTCGCTTCAAAATATGTATACAATCCAACTTTGAAGAGCTCCTGTGACCTTGACCTTGAAACAAGGTCACCCAAACTGGTATCAAAAGATAGGGCTTACTTTGCCCTATATACCATATATAGGTGAGGTATCCAATCTCAAAAACTTCAGAGAAAATTGAGAACATGTGAAAAATGGCTGTTTTTAGACAACATTTATGGCCCCTGCGACCTTGACCTTGAAGCAATGTCAAGTCACTATGTATGCTTTTTGAGGCCTTGTCATCATACACAATCATGCCACATTTGGTATTGATAGACTTAATAGTCTCTGAGAAAAATCCAACGTTAAAGTTTTCGGACGCCCGGACGCCCGGACGCCCGGACGCCCGGATGGACGAAACGGGTGAGTACATAGACTCACTTTTGCTTCGCATGTGAGTCAATACTACTACTACTACTACTACTACTACTACTACTACTACTACTACTACTACTACTACTACTACTACTAATAATAATAATACAGATTATTTATACGCACATACCTTCCACAATAGGCAAGCTCATGGCGTTTACAATGAAAAGTCCACACTCATACAAAGCATTCCAACACTCGCACACTGTACAGTTGAATTAAAAGAAGAGTTAAATACAATACAATTAATTAACATAGCAGGCAATAAACAAAACACGAAACATAAGAGAGGCGCCTTGTGAAGCACCTCACTGCTCGTCAGAAAAGACGGACCGGAACAGGTGTGTCTTTGGGGAGGTTTTGAACTGGGACATGGAATCAGAGTGATGGACAGGGAAAGGTAGGCTATTCCACGTTGCAGGGCCGATGTAAGAAAAAGCTCGCTGTCCTTGGGTTTTCTTTTTGCGACGGGGGACATTTAACGTTTTGGTGTCTGCAGCTGAACGGTTATTTCTAGCGGGGGTGTAGACAGTGAGAATTTCTTTGAGTGCGTGTGGTGCAGTTTGATTGAAGAAGTTGAAACACATAGTGGCTAGCTTATACTCTATCCTCTGAGCGACGGGGAGCCAATGCAGTGCACGAAGGAGTTTGGATGTGGGAGTTCTCTTGGGACATCTAAAAACTAATCTAACAGCAGTGTTTTGGACTTTTTGCAGTTTGTTTAGCAGAGTGTCAGGAATGCCAGCAAGAAGAGAATTTCCATAATCAAGACGGGACAGAACAAGGGAAGTGACAAGGGTTTGAGTGGCCTGTTGTGAAAGATAGTGACGAATAGTGCTAATTTTCCTTAACTCGTAGTAAGCTAACTGGCAAAATTTGTTCACATGAACTCTCATAGAAAGATCCAAAAATACGTCGTGACAAAAGCTTCCGACTAAAATTGTATTCTTTCTTAAACAAATAAATTCTGGCCCTGAAAAGGGCCGTTTGTTTCTTCGTCTCGAGCGCTGGCCGTCAGGCGTGAACCCCTGGGGTCGTGCCTGGCGGGACTGGCTGCTGCAGCAGGTCTGTGGCCAGTGGCTGCGGGTAGCGGCTCCTGTTGGTC
>JAWQFJ010002176.1:60492-105492 GCA_034096865.1 Theodoxus fluviatilis | reverse complement strand
GCATGCATCCATCCATCCATCCATCCATCCATCCATACCAGCTGACGAAGGACCAACTTGATCCGGAATTGAGGAACATTACGGCAACGGGTGTCATGGACATATTTAATTGTTGTACTCGGACAATCGGCGTACACGTTGGAAGAGTTAAAGAATTATAGGTCTTTGGAAGTCTATCGATTCTTCGTAGCAGGATTCGTGGGAGATGTCTCCTGATTCTCGCCGGATGTTTGTCTCGAAAGGTCAGATCGATCTATTCTGTAAATCTTCTTTTTCCATCCTCTTCGTCTAGCTTCGGTCACACTTTGCACAAACAATTTGACCTTGATTGGTTTTCTCTGATGGTATAAAGTAGAAGGAGCGTTTGACTCCTCTTAATTTGTCTTTTTGTTGGTTGTTAAAACAATTTTTCACGCAGCAAGAAGTCGGGATGGTTGCACGTCTCCCGTAGCACAGCTTAGCAGACAGCGCTCGCCTCCTACCAACATGGCTGAAAGCACGTGGCTTCTACAAATAACTCCGGAAGTGACGACAACGTGTCTCCGGCCTATTATAGCAAAGATTATAGGTTACGCAGTTCGCAATGAATGCGTAATTGACTTGACCCTTCGTATTACAGCATTGCGCCAAAAATAGTTCGTTCCGGATACTATTTCCCCCACTTTTACAGAAATCATTCAGATGTCAAAACTTGTTTCCATTTCAACACAAACATTTTATTTTATCGAATAAACGCTTGTTTATTGCCTCAACAAGCGTAATTTATGAGTTTTTGCGTATAGTCTCAAAACTACTTTAACTGCGTGTGTCAGGGGGCAGAGGGCTATCCCACAAGCCTGTCGTGTGATCTCTATTTGAATATTTCGGACGGAATCCCTCCGTCACGTGATATAAACTGTGCTAGAGACTCTTGCGCATGCAGATGAAGTCTCTAGTGGACTAGAATGGGTGGGGTCCGCACCCCTTTCCTCGGACGAGTCCACTAGTGTGGCCCATCAGTGGAAGGGATTCCGGAACAACTGACTAAATAGAGGAGATGACACTGGCACCTGACTGTGCTAGTTTCAGCCTCTACGTCTATCGTCAGGTGCTCATAAAGGATTGGTCGTGTGTCTCGGTGATCAGGGAATAAAGTGTGCACACCGGACAAGAACAGATGAAGTTTCACGGCCTGCATGTCAGCCTGTGTAGGCTATGTTCGGCCATTGATCACGAAAACCACTAGAACTTGGATAAAGTTAGAGCGGGTTAAAGTTAGAGCGGGTTAAAGTTAGAACGGGTTAAAGTTAGAACGGGTTAAAGTTAGAACGGGTTAAAGTTAGAGAGAGAGAGAGAGAGAGAGAGAGAGAGAGAGAGAGAGAGAGAGAGAGAGAGAGAGAGAGAGAGAGAGAGAGAACGAACGAACGAACGAACGAATGGTTTATTTTTGTGAGGCCACCGGCCCATCACAACTCGGTTACAAATAATATGCCTCATCGGCCACAGCAATACAAATCGCTTCTTGTCTTCTCTTAAACGCATAGTATAGAAACATAGCAACCGTGCGTACTGCTTTTGGCTCTTCCAGTGACAAGAGTGTCTTAAAATCACATGATTTGGTATTCGTCGCCAACTTGGAAAAGTACATTCGTCGCAGATCTTCATAGACAGGACATTCAAATAACAAATGCTTTTCACTTTCGTCATCTTCATAGCAAGCTGGACATAGATAAGCATTTTCAGATCGCTCTTTTGCAAATCTATACTTGTGAGTGAACAAGTTGCTAAACCCTGTCCTAAAATGGACATACACATCTCGGAAAACTTTTTTATCCAATATATACAAATACTTCTCTCTCATCCAGTCTGTCTTGAAGGATCTGTAGAACTCGTATCTACCACTCCCTGCCAAAGAATTTGTCCATACATTTCTGTATTCAATGATAAGGCGCTTTCTGAACTCTAACAAAAACTTCGGCTCGTTTTGCACATTTTGACTACACCATATATCCGCAAATCCATATCTGTACAATACTTCTTTTACTTTGTCTACCCAATTATCGTAATTTCCTGAGAGAAGCATCATCTTATAAACTTTGTAAGGGTAACGAGTAGCATCCATCTTTAACACACGTAACCAAAATTTAATGACACGTAGCGTTGCATTGATGTACAGTGGATATCTTCCAGTTTCACCATACATCATCAAGTTATAGGAGCTTGCGAAGGAACATTAAGAAATCTGTTAATGGCTTGTAGATGTACAGATTCCACTACCGAACAGCTAAATAGGCCCCACAGCTCTGATGTATACAAAAGTACAGGCTGTATCTGCGTAGTAAACATTCTGAAATACACATCCGGTGAAATATTTCCCAATCTTCTTAAGCATTTTGTCAGTTGAATCGTACCTGCTTTTGCTCTACATACAAGATCAGACTGTAACATACTGACTGACAGTGAGAGAGAGAGAGAGAGAGAGAGAGAGAGAGAGCGTCATCTGCGATCGCTCTCAGCCAGCAGATACTGGTGGTGGTGGAGGTAGTCATGGTGATGGTGGTGGTGGTAGTCATGGATGTGGTAGTGGTGGTGGTAGTCATGATGGTAGTGGTGGTGGTATTCATGGTGGTGGCGGTGGTGCTGGTGGTGGTAGTATTAATGGTGCTGGTGGTGGTAGTCATGGTGGTGGCGGCGGTGGTGGTAGTGGTAGTCATGATGGTGGCGGTGGTGGTAGTCATGGTGGTGGCGGCGGTGGTGGTAGTGGTAGTCATGGTGGTGGCGGCGGTGGTGGTGGTGGTAGTGGTAGTCATGGTGGTGGCAGCGGTGGTGGTGGTGGTAGTCATGGTGGTGGCGGTGGTGGTAGTCATGGTGGTGGCGGCGGTGGTGGTAGTGGTAGTCATGATGGTGGTGGTGGTGGTAGTCATGGTGGTGGCGGTGGTGCTGGTGGTGGTAGTATTAATGGTGCTGGTGGTGGTAGTCATGGTGGCGGCGGTGGTGGTGGTGGTGGTAGTCATGGTGGCGGCGGTGGTGGTGGTGGTGGTAGTCATGATGAATGGTGGTAGTGGTGGTAGTCATGGATGTGGTAGTGGTGGTGCTGATGGTGGTAGTCATGGTGGTAGTGGTGGTAGTCATGGTGGTGGTGGTGCTGGTGGTGGTAGTCATGGTGGTGATGGTGGTGGTGGTAGTCATGGATATAGTAGTGGTGGTGGTAGTCATGATGGTGGTGGTGGTTTTGGTGGTAGTCATGGTGGTGATGGTGGTGGTGGTAGTCATGGATATAGTAGTGGTGGTGGTAGTCATGATGGTGGTGGTGGTTTTGGTGGTAGTCATGGTGTTGATGGTGGTGGTGGTAGTCATGGATATAGTAGTGGTGGTGGTAGTTATGGTGGTGGTGGTGGTAGTCATGATGGTGGTGGTGGTTTTGGTGGTAGTCATGGTGGTGGTGGTGCTGGTGGTGGTAGTCATGATGGTGGTGGTGGTGGTGGTAGTCATGGATATAGTAGTGGTGGTGGTAGTCATGATGGTGGTGGTGGTGGTGGTAGTCATGGATATAGTAGTGGTGGTGGTAGTCATGGTGGTGGTGGTGGTGGTAGTCATGGATATAGTAGTGGTGGTGGTAGTCATGGTGGTGGTGGTAGTCATGGATATAGTAGTGGTGGTGGTAGTCATGGTGGTGATGGTGGTGGTGGTAGTCATGGATATAGTAGTGGTGGTGGTAGTCATGATGGTGGTGGTGGTGGTGGTAGTCATGATGGTGGTGGTGGTTTTGGTGGTAGTCATGGTGGTGGCGGTGGTGGTTTTGGTGGTAGTCATGGTGGTGGTGGTGGTGGTGGTAGTCATGATGGTGGTGGTGGTTTTGGTGGTAGTCATGGTGGTGGTGGTGGTGGTGGTAGTCATGGATATAGTAGTGGTGGTGGTAGTCATGATGGTGGTGGTGGTGGTGGTAGTCATGGTGGTGGTGGTGGTGGTAGTCATGGATATAGTAGTGGTGGTGGTAGTCATGATGGTGGTGGTGGTGGTGGTAGTCATGGATATAGTAGTGGTGGTGGTAGTCATGGTGGTGGTGGTGGTGGTAGTCATGGATATAGTAGTGGTGGTGGGTCAGTCATGGTGGTGGTAGCAGTCATGGTGGTGGTGGTAGCAGTCATGGTGGTGGTGGGGTTGATGGTGGTAGTAATGGTAGTGTGGTAGTCATAGTGGTGGTGGTAGTCATGGTGGTGGTAGTAGTCATGGTGGTGGTGGGGTTGATGGTGGTAGTAATGGTGGTAGTCATGGTGGTGGTGGTAGCAGTCATGGTGGTGGTAGCAGTCATGGTGGTGGTGGGGTTGATGGTGGTAGTAATGGTAGTGTGGTAGTCATAGTGGTGATGGTAGTCATGATGATGTGGTAGTCATGATGGTGGCGGTGGTGGTGGTAGTCATGATGGTGGCGGTGGTGGTGGTGGTAGTCATAGTGGTGGTGGTGGTGGTGGCGGTAGTCATAGTGGTGGTGGTGGTGGTGGTGGTAGTCATAGTGGTGGTGGTGGTGGTGGTGGTAGTCATAGTGGTGGTGGTGGTGGTGGTGGTAGTGATGCTGCTGGTAGTGTGGTAGTCGTGGTGGTGGTAGTCATAATGGTGGTGATGGTGGTGGCGGTAGTCATAGTGGTGGTGGTGGTGGTGGTGGTAGTCATAGTGGTGGTGGTGGTGGTGGCGGTAGTCATAGTGGTGGTGGTGGTGGTGGTAGTCATAATGGTGGTGGTGGTGGTGGCGGTAGTCATAGTGGTGGTGGTGGTGGTGGTGGTGGTAGTCATAGTGGTGGTGGTGGTGGCGGTAGTCATAGTGGTGGTGGTGGTGGTGGTGGTAGTCATAGTGGTGGTGGTGGTGGCGGTAGTCATAGTGGTGGTGGTGGTGATGGTAGTCATAGTGGTGGTGGTGGTGGTGGTAGTCATAGTGGTGGTGGTGGTGATGGTAGTCATAGTGGTGGTGGTGGTGGCGGTAGTCATAGTGGTGGTGGTGGTAGTCATAGTGGTGGTGGTGGTGGTGGTAGTCATAGTGGTGGTGGTGGTGATGGTAGTCATAGTGGTGCTCATAGTGGTGGTGGTGGTGGTGGTAGTCATAGTGGTGGTGGTGGTGGTGGTAGTCATAGTGGTGGTGGTGGTGATGGTAGTCATAGTGGTGCTCATAGTGGTGGTGGTGGTGGTGGTAGTCATAGTGGTGGTCATAGTGGTGGTGGTGGTGGCGGTAGTCATAGTGGTGGTGGTGGTGGTGGTAGTCATAGTGGTGGTGGTGTTGGTGGTGGTCATGGTGGTAGTGATGCTGCTAGTAGTGTGGTAGCCGTGGTGGTGGTAGTCATAGTGGTGGTGGTGGTGATGCTGCTGGTAGTGTGGTAGTCATAGTGGTGGTGGTGGTGGTGGTAGTCATAGTGGTGCTCATAGTGGTGGCGGTGGTGGCGGTAGTCATAGTGGTGCTCATAGTGGTGGTGGTGGTGGTGGTAGTCATAGTGGTGGTGGTGGTGGTGGTAGTCATAGTGGTGGTGGTGGTGATGCTGCTGGTAGTGTGGTAGTCATAGTGGTGGCGGTGGTGGCGGTAGTCATAGTGGTGCTCATAGTGGTGGTGGTGGTGGTGGTAGTCATAGTGGTGGTGGTGGTGGTGGTAGTCATAGTGGTGGTGGTGGTGATGGTAGTCATAGTGGTGCTCATAGTGGTGGTGGTGGTGGTGGTAGTCATAGTGGTGGGCATAGTGGTGGTGGTGGTGGCGGTAGTCATAGTGGTGCTCATAGTGGTGGTGGTGGTGGTGGTGGTAGTCATAGTGGTGCTCATAGTGGTGGTGGTGGTGGTGGTAGTCATAGTGGTGGTGGTGGTGGTGGTAGTCATAGTGGTGGTGGTGGTGGTGGTAGTCATAGTGGTGGTGGTGGTGGCGGTAGTCATAGTGGTGGTGGTGGTGGTGGTAGTCATAGTGGTGGTGGTGGTGGTGGTAGTCATAGTGGTGGTGGTGGTGGTGGTAGTCATAGTGGTGGTGGTGGTGGTGGTAGTCATAGTGGTGGTGGTGGTGGTAGTCATAGTGGTGGTGGTGGTGGTGGTAGTCATAGTGGTGGTGGTGGTGGTGGTAGTCATAGTGGTGGTGGTGGTGGCGGTAGTCATAGTGGTGGTGGTGGTGGTGGTAGTCATAGTGGTGGTGGTGTTGGTGGTAGTCATAGTGGTGGTCATAGTGGTGGTGGTGGTGGCGGTAGTCATAGTGGTGGTCATAGTGGTGGTGGTGGTGGCGGTAGTCATAGTGGTGCTCATAGTGGTGGTGGTGGTAGTCATAGTGGTGCTCATAGTGGTGGTGGTGGTGGTGGTAGTCATAGTGGTGCTCATAGTGGTGGTGGTGGTGGTGGTAGTCATAGTGGTGGTGGTGGTGGTGGTAGTCATAGTGGTGGTGGTGTTGGTGGTAGTCATAGTGGTGCTCATAGTGGTGGTGGTGGTAGTCATAGTGGTGGTCATAGTGGTGGTGGTGGTGGCGGTAGTCATAGTGGTGGTGGTGGTAGTCATAGTGGTGGTGGTGTTGGTGGTGGTCATGGTGGTAGTGATGCTGCTAGTAGTGTGGTAGCCGTGGTGGTGGTAGTCATAGTGGTGGCGGTGGTGGTGGTAGTCATAGTGGTGGTGGTGGTGGTGGTGGTAGTGTGGTAGTCATAGTGGTGGTGGTGATGGTGGTAGTCATAGTGGTGATGGTGGTAGTGCTGCTGCTTGTAGTGTGGTAGTCATAGTGGTGGTGGTGATGGTGGTGGTAGTGTGGTAGTCATAGTGGTGGTGGTGATGGTGGTAGTCATAGTGGTGATGGTGGTAGTGCTGCTGCTGGTAGTGTGGTAGTCGTGGTGTTGGTAGTCATTGTGGTGGCGGTGGTGATTATGATGGTAATGATGCTGCTGGTAGTGTGGTAGTCGTGGTGGTAGTAGTCATTGTGGTGTTGTGGTGGTGGTGGTGGTGGTGGTGGTGATAGTGCTGCTGCTGGTAGTGTGGTAGTCATTGTGGTGGTGGTGATGGTGGTAGTAGTGGTGGTGGTGGTGGTGGTGGTCATGGTGGTGACAGTTGCGTTAATAGTGGCGAAATAGGAAAAGAAATGTGCATTAAAAAAGCATCAATGGCAACGACAACAAAACATGGAGTGGACTCGAGAACATCCATGTTTCCGCAACTCAGCTTGGGATAGGAAAAGAGCGTATGGAAACCGCTGAAATTCTAGCCACTTGAGTGCATCATGTTTTAATCCACTATGTGTTTGGCGCTTCAAGTCCCAAGTGTTTTCACAGGCCGCTTCAAGAGTGTGTGTGTGTGTGTGTGTGTGTGTGTGTGTGTGTATGTGAGTGTGTGTGTGTGTGTGTGTGTATGTGAGTGTGTGTGTGTATGTGTGTGTGTAGTTTTATGTCACTCCCATCTCCGTTCCCATTCCCAAGTGTTCCCATGGACCGCTTCAAGTCGCAAGGGTTTTCATGGGCCGTTTCGAGTCCCAAAAGCTTTCATGAACCGCTTTGAGTCCCAAGGGTTTTCTTAGGCCGCTTCAAGTCCCAAGGGTTTTCATGGGCTGCTTCAAGTCGCAAGGGTTTTCCTAGGCCGATTTGAGTGCCAAGAGTTTTCCTAAGCCGCTTCAAGTCCCAAGGATTTTCCTAGGTCGCTTTGAGTGCCAAGAGTTTTCCTAGACCGCTTTAAGTCCAGAGGGTTTTCCTAGGCCGCTTCAAGTTCCAATGGTTTTCATGGGCCGCTTTGAGTCCCAAGGGTTTTCATAGGTCGCTTCAAGTCCCGAGGGTTTTCCGAGGCTGTTTCGAGTGCCAAGAGTATTCCTAGGTCGCTTCGAATCCCGAGGGTTTTCCTAGGCCGCTTCAAGTTCCGAGGTTTTTCATGGACCGCTTTGAGTTCCGAGGCTTTTCCTAGGCCGCTTCGAATCCCGAGGGTTTTCCTAGGCCGCTTCGAGTGCCAAGAGTTCTCTTAGAGCGCTTCAAGTCACAAGGGTTTTCTTAGACCTTTTCAAGTGCCAAGAATTTCCATGGGTCGCTTCGAGTCCCAGGGGTTTTCATGGACCGCTTTGTGTCCCTAGGATTTCCATGAGCCGTCCCAAAGTTATTAATGGGTCGCTTCAAGCCCCAATGGTATTCATGGACCGCTTTTAAGTCCCAAGGGTATTCATGGGCCGCTTCAAATCCCAAGGGTATTCATGGGCTGCTTCAAGTCCCAAGGGTATTAATGAGCCACTTCAAGTTCCAAGGGTATTCCAGGGCCGCTTCGTATCCCAAGGATTTCCATGGGCTGCTTCAAGTCCCAAGTGTTTCCACGGGCCGCTTCATGTCCCAAGTGTTTCCATGGGCCGCTTCAAGCCACAAAGGTATTAATAAACCGCTTCAAGTCCCGATGGTATTCACGGGCCACTTCAAGTCCCAGGGTATTTATGAGCCGCTTCAAGTCCCAAAGTTATTAATGGACTGCTTCAAATCCCAAGGATATTAATGAGCTGCTTCAAGTCCCAAAGTATTTATGGACCGCTTCAAGTCCCAAAGTTATTAATGGGCTGCCTCAAATCCCAAGGATATTAATGAGCTGCTTCAAGTCCCAAAGTATTTATGGACCGCTTCAAGTCCCAAAGTTATTAATGGGCTGCCTCAAATCCCAAGGATATTAATGAGCTGCTTCAAGTCCCAAAGGTATTTATGGACCGCTTCAAGTCCCAAAGTTATTAATGGGCTGCCTCAACTCCCAAGGATATTAATGAGCTGCTTCATGTCCCAAAGGTATTTATGGACCGCTTCAAGTCCCAAGGGTATTCATGGCCCGCTTCAAGTCCCAAGGATATTAACGAGCCGCTTCAAGTCCCAAGGGTATTCATGGGCCGCTTCAAGACCCAAGGATATTTATGGGCCGCTTCGTCCCAAGGGTATTCACGGACCGCTTCAAGTCCCAAGGGTATTTATGGGCCGCTTCATTTCCCAGGGGTATTTATGGGGCCGCTTCATGTCCCAGAGGTATTTATGGGCCGCTTCATGTCTCAAGGGTATTTATGGGCCGTTTCATGGGTTCTATGGGTCTCATGAAGTCTCAGGTTTTGTTCCATTTTAAGCCACTAGGGTTTTCAAGACTTGCTTCAATTTCCAGAGGTTTTGTGGGCCTCCTGCTGTCCTGCTTCAAGTCCCGAGGGTTTTGCACTGGTCAGAGGTTGTGAGACACGTACGTGTCTACTTTTCGCGGCGACATTTTTAATTCCTGGAATTTAGTTTGTCAACACACTCTGTTTTAGTCTGCTTTGAATGTTTGCTCGGAACGAGCGTATAGGATGTGTATGGGGATGCAGCTTGAACTGGTTCTACCCAACTGATTGAATGATCTCATGGGCTGCTCGCTCTACAGAGCACAGATGTTATAGCCTGTTCGGTCTGTACTTCTTTCGTCGCGCTGTGTGTGTGTGTTTTTTTTCGTGCCTGCATGCGTGTGTGTGCGTACGTGCGCACATGAACGCGCGTGTGCATCCGAATGATTAGCAGACTGCTGGGCCGATTGTGATGTTCGTGTGAACAATTACATATCTTTCTTATTTCCAACCCCGCGTGCTGCCTATAACTTCGCAGTGCACTTCAGATAAACAGTTGCAGGCAGCTGCAGTGCGACTTCAAACTTCGTTATGGCACTTGAACAGCCAAAGATACGGACGGCGATAAACTTGGTCTAGTTTCATTTTGCCCCCATATGTGCTCCTGTAGTAGGTTGACCACAAAATCATAATGCACGTACAGCTGAAAACTATTGGCACTCAGGTCAGCAGTTTGCGCATAACCTACATTCTCAGCAGGGTATCGGCAAAATCTCGCATGCATCGCACTACGCTCTTTCGACAGCTGCGATTGAGCTAGTCGAGGTTCCTGAAAATAAATAGTGGACCGACACACGCGTACGCACGCAGCATTTCACAAGAATTTCATGAAAACGAGTTGAAGGCGAGGTCGGCAGAATTCTCTCCTGCTGTGGACAGAAATCGGCCCGCAGCGATGATTGTTTTGCTCCGCATTCTGCTGTTCACGGTCAGAGCAACGGAAGCGAAGCGTTTTCGTGTGCTTGTGCGTGTGAATGTGTTCCTCCCTGCTTTCTTCTCCTCCAGTCTGCAACTGGCTCACGCGATGATTGCGACCGGCTCATTATATATGCAAGATCAGCCTCATAGTAACTTCCATCCCATAATATTTTCATTCTCGGCTGTTCTGTTTAACGGGCGTTGCTGATTCGTGATACTTGCAGGGCGAATGTGACGGTAAATGCTCTTATTTCTATCCTTTACTTCATCATAGTGATTAGTTAGGCGTTGTTTTCCTAAATGTCATCTTGCTTGCGACGTGGTACTATCGACATTGGCGTTAACGGCGGACTAGTAGAGTAAGCGGACACACCCCCTCGCACCACACCCAAGATATTTGTACATGACTCCATTAGGAAGCTGTGTGTTGCTAAAAATTAGGTGACGCCGGCAAACCATTGTTGTGTGTCGCTGGATTTGCCCCATCTTCATTTCAGCCGAGCTGGAGGTTACATCGGGGGCCGAAGCAAAGCGGAAGGAGGCACAGTCTGGCCAGAGAGCGATCTGACAAACTGACGCTTTGATTTTGGAGTATCAAAATGGCGTGCTGTCTCTCAGAGGAGCAGAAGGAGCAAAAGCGAATCAACCAGGAGATAGAGAGACAGTTACGCAAAGACAAAAGGGATGCAAGACGAGAACTCAAGCTTCTTCTTTTAGGTAAGTGAACAGCTTATGTTTTATCTGCGTGTGTGCTTTTGCATCGTCGAGGATGCGGATGACAATGAACTTGGTTGCATTCTGAGACTGCGAATGAGAGCATTGAAAATCGAGGGGCAGCCATATTCTGGAGCGAATAGCATCTGCTGTACGTTTTCTGGATGTATGTTGTCGCCGGATTGATTTGTGATGGTTTCAGGGAGGCATTTAGGCGCGAAAGGACTGTATAGCTTGCGTCTGATTCTATCGTTTTGGCATGATTTTTATTTTGAGCTGCCATAATGAGCGTTGGACGCCATTTTGAAAGAGGTAAGATGTTGAATACATAATTCATTTAGGCCAATCTATAATTGTGGCAGCAGCAAAAGTGATGCATGCTTATGAAGAATGAGGATTTGAGATCTATTCATGTTCCCTTGACCTTAATACGTTCCATCTGACTGTCTGCTGATGAGGCAACATGCGTAATCTAGGTCTGATACATCGAAGATGCTCGTTGTGTGGGTCGACCGCAGACGAGCCATGGCTCCATAATTTTCGGATGGATCTCTTGGTGTTATCCGTGGGAAAAGATTCTCTAGACACTCTTTACTTCGTGTGCTGTATGAGGAGAGTGATCGGTCGTGCGTGCACATTTCTGACGCATCGTGCTGTGTCCGCATCTTGGTGCAGGCGATGGTGCCAACGTGATTTTGACAGTTTTGTTTATGTCAAGCGGCAAAGCTCTCTGGATGCCTTGCTCCAGCTCCTATCTGGGGCGTGTGCTACTGGTCTTTTTATCGCGCGCTACTGGAGCATGTTGACGGTGCCATGGTTTTCGTGGCATGCTGGAAGAATGTAGTAGTGCCAGAAGGTCTGCTGAGGTGACTCGGTGGCCTGATGATTTCGGGTCACCTCCCCTCACGCGTAACAGGTGTGGCTCCTGTGGTTCGAAGAAGAGAGCGCGGTGGCCTGATATGGCTGCCCCCCCCCCCCCCCCCCCCCTCTCTCTCTCTCTCTCTCTCTCTCTCCTCTCTCTCTCTCTCTCTCTCTCTCTCTCTCTCTCTCTCACCCCTAAACTTCTCTGCTCCCCTCTGTGTGTGTGTGTGCACATGATTACATGCATGCATCAGACTTATAAGTCATGAGCGGGCCTGCAAAGGACATGAACCATGACCCTCCAGATCTTAGTTAAAAGAAGCAAAGCCATGATGACATACGTGCTTGTAGAAGTTTGGACGATGTGCGAAGAGCAGTGCCGTGGTTCTATCCCTGGTACAGGAAGAATCTGGGTTTATTACAATATCTTTGGAAGATAGTTTCTAATAGGCTCTTGCCTTGGTATGTTTGTGCATGCATGTGCTTGCCTTCAAGCAAAATGTGTATGTGTGCATGCACATATGCATGCCAGGTTGCTGTTGCATGCTGCAGTGTAGCAGTAATCACAGGGGTTACTTCAGATTGTGACTTCATAGGACTATGAGAGAGAGAGAGAGAGAGAGAGAGAGAGAGAGAGAGAGAGAGAGAGAGAGAGAGGTAGGTGCATTTGTTTTGGAAAAAATTGTGTGTTTGTTTTAGAAAGTTTATGTGGGTTTAATGAATCATGAAGTGTGTGTGTGTGTGTGTGTGTGTTTAATAAATGGAGTCTGTGTGTGCATGTGTGTGTGTGTGTGCATGTGTGTGTGTGTGTGTGTGCATGTGTGTGTGCGTGTGTGTGTGTTTTAGAAATTATGTTGGGTTTTTTAAAGTGAGTGTGTGTGTGCGTGTGTGTGTGTGTGATTAGAATGTGTTTTAAAATGTGTGGATGTGCATGTGTATGTCGGTGTGTTTGTATACATGTGTATGTGTGTATGTGTATGAGTGTGTGTGTGTGTGCGTGTATGTGTGTGTGTGTGTGTGATTAGAATGTGTTTTAAAATGTGTGGGTGTGCATGTGTGTGTTGGTGTGTGTGTGTGTGTGTATTTGTGTTAATGTGTGTGTGTGTGTGTGTGTGTATGTGTGTGTGTGTGTGAGGGTATAAAGTGTACAGCAGTTTGAGATTCAGACATGGGTGATAGTCTCTCTGCACAACCAAGATTTTTACCTGCTAGATCTACTTTCTCAGTTTCTGTGCTGCATAGATATATAAAAAGTGCATGTTAGGCACTTCCTGTGCATTATCCCTGGTGCATGTTGCAATAGGAGCATTTCTTTCATGAACACTGCTGTTGGGTCACTTGAAATGTTAGCAATACCCCTCTGTGTCAAAGTTTACTGTCCTCTTGATGCAGAACCAGGTACCTTGCACAGGACAGGCACAAGAATTTCCTATTTTCGCAGCCCCCTGTGGGTTTGGTGTAAGAAATGACCCACAGTGCCTCCCGAAGCAATTTGTAAGACCAAGAGAGGAATAAATAGGGAAATTGTGACTTGAACTGTTCTAGTGATTTTTGTGCTTAATGGCCTTACATAGCCTACAAAGAGTGATACTAGTGATAGGCGGTTAAACATTATATCCGTTTTCAAAATTTTTGTCTGAATTAACTGTGTATCTGACAGGAATATCAATTTTTATTGTTTGTTATGAATGAAACTGCTTGGGTTGATTTTGGTAATGGGCGTCATTGTCATCAGCTTGTTGCTGTAGGTGTAGTTTGAGGTTCCGGTGCCTGAAATAGGTATCTAGGCCTTGATGCCATGAAAATAAAAGTTCATGTAAATTTGAAGGTTAAGGATGTGGCCCTTTTGGTTGCTGTGGTTTGCTGATGCTGTCAAATATAGGGTTCCTTGAGCTGTATCGTGAACGTGCATGCACACATGCATTTATGCATGCATATGAGCTC
This sequence comes from Theodoxus fluviatilis, assembly GCA_034096865.1. Classification (NCBI taxonomy): domain Eukaryota; kingdom Metazoa; phylum Mollusca; class Gastropoda; order Cycloneritida; family Neritidae; genus Theodoxus; species Theodoxus fluviatilis. The sequence goes on along the minus strand of JAWQFJ010002176.1, from coordinate 91,987 downwards.
ATAATTGAGAACACATTCTAAATATGTGTGTGTGTGTGTGTGTGTGTGTGTGTGTGCAGTGTGCATCTGTGTGTGTGTTTGTGTTTGTGGGTGCATGCATGTGTGTGTGCCTGTGTGTGTGTGTGTGTTTGTATGAGAGAGAGAGAGCACACATGTGTGTGTGTGTGTTCGCATGCGCACACACGAGAATAGGCATATGTACATTGTGAAAAAAAACTCAGATGAGTAACTTGATAAAGAAAGATGAGCTTTTAAGTTTCAACCTCTCCAGAGAAAACGTGTAGCACATATATGCTATGTATACATAGGCGCTGACATGAGTTAGTGTTTGTTCATGCATGTATACATAGGAATGTTGCAAGTGTACGTGCATGCAGCGTGTGTGCATGCAAGCTTGTGTGAATGCAAGATTATGTGCATGAATACAAGTCTACATGCATCTTTTCTGTGCACACAGGCATGCATGTGTACATGCATGTACACATGTGTATTAGTTCACACAGTTGATGTGCATGTTACATGTATGTGTGCAAAACTGCGTGCATGAGTACATGTGTCCAGGGGTATGTGTGCATGAGGATACATGCATGTGTTTTGTGTGGAGAGAGTACTAGAGAGAAATCGATGAGAGAGAAGAAAATGAAGAGAAGAAAGGAGGGGATAGAGAGAAGAAAGAACAGGAAGTGTGGTGAAGGAGCTGGAGAGGAGGGAGGTAGGCATTAGACTGTACCTGGTGTCTGAGCAGGAAGGCTTACCTGTGTTGTGGAGGGTGTCGGGAGAGATCATCCATCCACTACAGAACTCACAGCTTGTATGGTAGACAAGGAGATTTAGGAAATGTAAAGAGAATTTACAGTCACTGAAACCCATCTAACTGGAGAATATTGACAGATTTTTTTGTCCTGGATGTGTGTGTGTGTGTGTGTGTGAGAGAGAGAGAGAGAGAGAGAGAACGAACAACGAACAAATAGTTTTTTATGTAGGCCATTGGCCCATTACAAGAGAGAGAGAGAGAGAGAGAGAGAGAGAGAGAGAGAGAGAGAGAGAGAGAGAGGAAAGGACAATTGAGTCTTGAATTTGTAGCCAACTAGGTTTAGAGGCATGGAATAAGTGTAGAAAAGGTTCAGTTCAGTTCAGTCTCTTAACCCTGAGAATGAGATGGGTTGTTGAGGCACCACTGATGACTTGCTGTGAGTCAGCAAAGGTCAACCCTGTCCACTCTTTGATGTTGTCTTCCCACCTCTTTCTCTGCCTGCCTCTCCTTCTCCCACCTGGTCCGGTACCTTGCAGGATGGTCTTGGCCAGCCCACTGCCTCTTGACACGTGACTGTACCACTTCAGCTTTCTGCTTTTCACAATTGAGAGCAGGTCTTTGTACTGTCCAAATGCTCTCCTGATCCTGTTGCTGACTTCCTCATTCGTGACATGGTCTTTATATGAGATGTTCAGAATCTTGCGATAGCATCTCATTTCCAGGGCTTGTATCCATCTCTGTAGTTCAGATGTGAGTGTCCAGGACTCGCATGCATACAAGAATACGGAGATGGCCAGCGTGCGCATCTTCGACGCGAGGGTGATATTTCTGTCACGGCAAATTGGCTTCAACTTTGCCAATGCTGCTGTTGTTTGTGCTATCCTGGACAGCATCTCTGGTTTGGACCCTTCATTAGTCACAATAGATCCCAGGTATTTGAAGTTGTTCACAGCTTTCAGTTTTTGGCCCTTCACTTTGATTTCCATTTTGAAGCCCCCAGGGTTGTTCGTCATCACCTTGGTCTTCTCGGCACTGATCTCCATGCCATATGCCTGTGAGGTCTTGTCCAGGTGCTCAACAAGACTAGTCAGCTCCTCTTCACTTCTTGCTAATCCATCAATGTCATCAGCAAAATGTAAGTTGGTGATCTTTCTGCCACAGATGCTGATTGATCCTTGTGGTCTGCTAGGGCATGTCATTATCCTTTCGAGGAAGAGGTTGAAGAGTGTGGGGGAGAGTAGACAGCCCTGTCTGACTCCAACCTGTTGTCCTGAACCATTTGCCTGTGGTACCATTGAACAGGACTGCGCTGGTCGCTCTGTCATAAAGATGTTTGATGACTTTATTGATCTTGGAGCTGATGTTGTAAAAAAGGTACAAAGTGTCAAAATGTCACTGGTAAGATTTCTCTAGTGTATGAATGAAAGAGTTGCAGTTGGAAAAAAGGTGTTGCCTCTGTTTTGTTCTCCCATTTTTCTCTTGTTTTCTCTCTCTCTCTCTCTGACTCTCCCCCTAGTGTGCAGTTGCCGTTTTACTTGTTTACTTGTCTGCCCAGAAAATAAATTTGAGCCCAAGTTCAGATGTGCAGTTCTCTCTATCAGTATCACAGGATGTGCTTGTAATAGCTAATAATAATATTGATAAGGTTGGTTTTCTTGTTCAACTAGCAATTAAAAAAAAAAGTTTTTCATGTTGCACTTCTTGGACTCATTCATGAAGTATCTTGTTCAAGTTGTTGATCTCAAGATTGCGACGGTGAAACCTGTCTGTACAAGAAATGTGGGATGGGATGGCTGACTGGCTCAAGTGTACATGTCATGTCACTTCCTCATCACAATAATCAGGTGACTCCATCTTTCACATGTGGGAGTAACTTTCGTTTTTCTGTTGGTGACTAGTGTAAATTTCAGTCAGGGCTGCTTGATATCCCCCTCATCAGCTGGACCCCCTGGCTGCTGGGCTTTTGGGGCCTAGTCCAGTAGCTCAGCCAGGAGCCTGCTCCAGTAGCTCAGCCAGGGGCCTGCTCCAGTAGCTCAGCCAGGGGCCTGCTCCAGTAGCTCAGCCAGGGGTCTGCTCCAGTAGCTCAGCCAGGGGCCTGCTCCAGTAGCTCAGTCAGGGGCCTGCTCCAGTAGCTCAGCCAGGGGCCTGCTCCAGTAGCTCAGCCAGGGGCCTGCTCCAGTAGCTCAGCCAGGGGCCTGCTCCAGTAGCTCAGCCAGGGGCCTGCTCCAGTAGCTCAGCCAGGGGCCTGCTCCAGTAGCTCAGCCAGGGGTCCTGCTCCAGTAGCTCAGCCAGGGGCCTGCTCCAGTAGCTCAGTCAGGGGCCTGCTCCAGTAGCTCAGCCAGGGGCCTGCTCCAGTAGCTCAGTCAGGGGCCTGCTCCAGTAGCTCAGCCAGGGGGCTGCTCCAGTAGCTCAGCCAGGGGGCTGCTCCAGTAGCTCAGCTAGGGGTCTGCTCCAGTAGCTCAGCCAGGGGCCTGCTCCAGTAGCTCAGTCAGGGGCCTGCTCCAGTAGCTCAGCCAGGGGCCTGCTCCAGTAGCTCAGCCAGGGGCATTCTGAACACAGAGATGTAGTATCTCTGACACAGGTTGGTCACGTGACTTCGAATCCACATTCCAATGATTCTACCAATCAAAATTCAACATGATCAGAAGACCATTGAGAGTAAAAAGAGGCGATTCTATTTCACTCCAATTATTTATCCCGATAGATTAACACAAATTTGGTGTTCTAATAAAACTAATCTATGAGATTTTCAGGAAATCATTTGAGAACTACTTTTAGCGCGAATGTGTCTATAAATAAGGTTGCAAACTGCCTTGAGCACGTGCGATTGTGTATATACAGTAGTCGCCGCTTATTAAAACACATTGGGACCGAACAAAAGTGTTTTTAATAAGCGGCGTTTTTATTAACCGGCACTTCCCGCTTCACCAAGCCGTTGCGTTTCTTCCACCTGTTAAACCACCCATTTGTAGCTTTGAATTCGGAGCGACCAAGCTGGGAAGCAATCTGTTCCGCCTTCTGACACAGGATTGGGCCGTTTACAGGTGTGTTGCGCGCTTGGATAGAGTCGAACCAACGCTTTAAGCCATCTTCTGTCTCTTTATCCTTCCCGCAGCGCCGACGCTTCCTTTGGCCTTGACTGGAGCCCTCTGCGATATCAGCCCTAAGTTCATCTTCTATTTTCAGTGTCTGGCACAGAAATGATGCCGACACACCCAAAATGTCAGCACCCTCCCTCAAACTTTTTAGAATTTAGCTCTCGGTAGCGATCAAGCAAGTCCACTTTGTCTTTGGGTGTCATTTCTGTTCTTTTTCTTTTCTTTGGAGCTGAAGTTAAAACCATTTTCTGATTCACTGCTTATCCAGCGAGACTAGACAGTGTTGAATTGACATCTGACGGTTTGCTGACAAGGGTGTAATCACTGTTCACACAAACGCTGAAGCGTCTTTAGTTGTCATCTAACGGTTTGCTGACAAGAATTCACAACCAGAGATCGACTCTGACCCTCCGAACAGCGAGAAAAAGAACAGAAAGTGTTTTTATTAAACGGCGCCTGTATACTTAATAACCGGCGCAATTTTACATATGTTATATAGTGGTAAATCCGGACCGGACCAACTGTGTGTAAAAAACGGCTGTTTTTATTAACCGCGTGTTTTATAGGCGGCGACTACTGTAGTAATACACGCGATCTTTGGACCTACTATAAACGCAGCGAAAAGGATTCCTATGGGTCCGGGCTGGTTTCGTGAATCTATGGTTATACTCTCGCAAGTAAATGCTTTCTGGCCGGAACCTGTGGTCTAACTGTGATTTAACCTACATTCCGTCTGTGTCTGTGTTGTGTTGTGTTGTGTTGTGTCGAGTGGAAGTTTCTTCTGTAGGAATCCGTCCGATTCCGAAGTTCGATATTATCGGATAGCTCAGAAGCAGTTTTTCTAAGTTTAATCCTTCTAAGCATACATTAAATTAATGATTCCTCATCAGCAAAAGCACTCAGTGGGTTTCTGTGTGTATCGAAGATTATGCAGACGGGATTGGTTGCCTTACTCGCTCAATGAAGTATAAATATTGCTGGCAGGTTTCACGATAACTGAGCTCTTGGATGTGTGTAAACTTTGTGTTCAAATTACTTGTTTACTGTGTTGATTTTCATTATTTTTTCTGTTGTGCACGCATCAGAGTAATAATTGAAATACAAATTTTAAAATGAAAAAAAAAAAAGTTTGAGCATGTGCTTGCGAGAGCTTTTTTTTTAAAGCGATCGTGTGGATCTTGACAGACGGCATTTACTTTCTGTGTCATGACCTAATTTTGAAGTTTGAGTGCAGACACGAAAACAACACCCAAATTTAATAACAACTGTGTTATTCAATCCAGCTATCATCAATTTAAGTCTCTGAATCAACAAAATAAAAAATAAAAATGAATTAGAACGTTAAAAGCCCCAATGGAAAATTTTTGCCAGTCAGCAGAAGTCGTCTGTCAGAAAAAACGCACGTGCCTTCCCTGCAAAGCAGGCCTTTTTTTACAGATCGGATGCCTTTTTTACGTTGTTATTTTTGCTTGTTGGTGTTATTTCATGGATAATCTGCATCGGAAAGTCGTTATTTCAGCAACAGAATTAAAAAGTCGCAAAAAGGAAGCATTTTCTTCGATCTCTGACCAGCGTCTGTCAGATGACGCAACGATCAGCAGCCTTCAGTTGATTTCGAAAATTTCCAAGTATTTTACCGTACGTGACGAACAAGCACGCGAGATCGTTTGAAAATAAAAGAGAACGAGACACATCGCAGAGAGAAACACGTTTCACCGTTTTTAGTGCCTTTTGGTCGAGTTTTGCTGTATCTGTCAGCAACGATCAACAACCACAACGATCGAAACAGCGACACACGCGAACAGATTGGGCTAGTCCACTATTGCGGCACCCCTCTCGCTCAAGCTATTTTTAGAATGCCGTTGTCTCTCAACCCGCTGCTCAGCAGTTTGGAATGCTCTCGCAGGGGGTGTTGGGTCAAGAGTACTACGCAGGTGCTGAGTACGCTGATTTCACTACCCCTACCTCAAAACAGAGCATCGCAGAAACACGTTTCACCGTTTTTAGTGCCTTTTTGAGTTTTGCTGTACATATGTCAGCAACGTTCAACCACCACACGATCAACACAGCGACACACGCTAACAGATTTCCGTCTCTCTCTCTCTCTCTCTCTCTCTCTCTCTCTCTCTCTCTCTCTCTCTCTCTCTCGATCTCTCACTCACACACGCATGCACGCACGCACGCACGCACACACACTTTTGGTAAATTAGTTGTAGATGTTTGTTTTTTAAATTTACAATGCAAAAGTGTTGTGGAGACTCTCCAGACTTCATTTGTGTTAAACTCAAAACTTGATTTTTGATGATTTCTTTTACGAAGTAGCAAAGGCTGTGTGCCCCCTTAAAGCTTGCATGTATGCATTTCTGATTGCTTTTCTATGGCCATAAGTTAGGTTGTACTGAAATTGAAAAAATTTGGGATTGTTTTCCTTGAAGCAAGTAACTGCGAGTTTGACCCCGTTTTTGAATTGGGGGGGGGGGGGGTCGTTTGAGTCCACCCATGTCATTGTGATTGAGTCAAATATCTATCTGTTATGTGGATATGATTTATAGATGTTTGGTTTTCAATTTTAGAATGATTTCTTTATCTAGTGATGACTCCTGAGGTCTACAGGAAACGGTAAAGACAGAATTATTCTAAATTTAGCATCATTTATCTGTCAACCATCCTTCTGATCAATGTTGTCACTTTTATTGCAAGTTTACTACTTTTCTTAAGGTGTACATAGTGTATGTTAAAGATGATTGTCATTGGTTGCTTCCAAACAACATTTTGTAGCAGTTATGATGCACTGAAGTTGTAAAAGCATTTTTTGTGGTTTCAGGATATATCGTCTTTGAACATCAATAACTTTGGAAATAAGTATGTTCATATACATTTTTTTACTGTTTTAGGTAGAAATAAAGTTGAACTCTTTGTGCAAACTGTTTTTGGGCCCCTGGTTGACTTTTTATTTTTCATGAATGATTGGGTGTATTGGTAAACTGCAGTATGCAATATCGTGAAACCTGCCTGCTGCTGTATTCAAAGTCCTTATAATTAGTAGAGTTCACAATATTACACTCTTGTGATTCGAATTTTACCGCATACAAGTTTTACATTCATGGGAAATCGATGTTTAGAAAATGAACTGACGGAAAAATGGCTGCCAGTATGGAGTGTATCACAACAAGCGGAGGAATACACTCACGATGTGATATGGCATTCAGCGTGGCTGTTCAGAACGGTGGTATGCATGTTATGGAAGAATTTAGGCTATCACGTGACCAACCTGTTGCTGAGACTATATTCACTAGTCTCAGCCACGCTGAATGAGCCAGGGGCGGCCCCAAGCAGCCAGAGATGCTACCCTGAGTCATTGGGACAGGGTCAGGTCCTCCAGATCTGTGTGTTTAAACTTCTGTGGAGATCAAGCTCAGACCTTGTGCAGCATAAAACTATAATATTCAACTACCTAACCCTTACCCAGGCAGTCACGGTATATGCTGCGAGGACGTGAATGGGCCAAGCCTGCTGCTGCTGGCCCCCTGTGGAATGGGGGGGGGGGGGGGGGTCATAAGAGGCGAATAAATAGGGACTTCATGACTAGATTTGCGTTTACTCTAAACTGTTCTTACGACTTTCTTGCCATATGGCCTTCTGTAGCCTCTAAAGATTGATAGGTTGTAAAATTCCATCCATCCATCCATCCATCCATCCATCCATCCATCCATCCATCGATCCATTCAACCATCCATTCAACCATCCATCCATCCAACCATCCATCCAACCATCCATCCATCCATCCATCCATCCATCCATCCATCCATCCATCCATCCATCCATCCATCCATCCATCCATCCATCCATCCATCCATCCATCCATCCATCCATCCATCCATTCATCTAAGCCTGCTAGTTGCAATATATATACATGTATGTTGTGAGTGATGGGGGTGGAAGGTTGTGAAATGTACAACCCCAAAATCCAGCATTTACATTTTCTTCAGTCAGTGATGTGGATGTTTCTTTGTTTAGTTGTGCATCATTCTGGTAAAGGCTTTGCTATATTTTGTTGGAGAGTCAGATGGAAATGTGGAAGAGCAAACGGCAGGTGTCTAATCCTTAAAATGTAGGCTCTTTAAAAGATAGTAGTACTGACAGAACAATCAGTTTCAATTGTGGCACCAGGTTAAGGGTTAAAGTTAATTTATCCCACAAGTTAATTTGTCTGCGAAGACATGGAGAGTTGCTACAATTCAACTGACCTCAACTGATTCAATATAGAGGTGTGGAACCTGTTGTAGATTAGTTTTGGATAGCTTCGAGTTGTGATGACCGGGAACAATATAGGTTAAATGGGTGAATCAATTGGTGTCTCTGATTATCATACTAGATTTGACCACTAAACTAACGTGATTCTCTGCCACATAATGAGCCTTATGTCATCTAGTCTCATTTTGAGATAATTTATTGGCCAAATAGAGTAAGAGGGGTTGGGTATGTCAGTATTGAGATGGTGATATATTCTAGAACCTACAACATCATGATTTTCTCAACTTACCATTGGCAGCTGCCAGCTGGTCAACTGAGCTGATATACCATATACATTCTAAATTACTACAAGTACAATGATGAAATACTATGTTGCCTCAAGCACATTGCTGAAACTGTTATATTCATTTTTTGACTCACATGCGAAGCAAAAGTGAGTCTATGTACTCACCCATTTCGGGCGTCCGAAAACTTTAACCTTGGATTTTTCTAGGAGACTTAAGTCTATCAATACCAAATGTGGCATGATGGTGTATGATGACAAGGCCTCAAAAAACATACATAGTGACTTGTCCTTGCTTCAAGGTCAAGGTCACAGGGGCCATAAATGTTGTCTAAAAACAGCCATTTTTCACATTTTCTCAATTTTATCTGAAGTTTTTGAAATTGGATACCTGACCTATATATGGTATATAGGGCAAAGTAAGCCCTATCTTTTGATACCAGTTTGGTTGACCTTGCTTCAAGGTCAAGGTCACAGGAGGTCTTCAAAGTTGGATTGTATACATATTTTGAAGTGACTTTGACCCTGAACTATGGAAGATAACTGTATCAAACTTAATAATTATGTGGGGCACATGTTATACCTTCATCATAAGACACATTTGGTCACATATCATCAAGGTCAAGGTCACTTTGACCCTTATGAAATGTGACCAAAATGGGGTAGTGAACCACTAAAAGTGACCATATCTCATGGTAGAAAGTGCCAATAAGCACCATTGTGCTTTCTATGTCTTGAATTAACAGCTTTGTGTTGCATGACCTTGGATGACCTTGACCTTGGGTCAAGGTCACATGTATTTTGGTAGGAAAAAAGTGTAAAGCATTTCTTAGTGTATGATGTCATTGGTAGGTTTAGTTGTTTGACCTTGACCTTGAAGGTCACCTGAAGGTCAAGGTCATGTAAAGGTCAAGGTCAAGCATGTGAGTCGTATGGGCTTTGCCCTTCTTGTTTCCCTAAAAGTCATACGAGCAGATATCCATCTTCAGTTGCTCATAACTTAGTCACTGTACCTCCTATTTTCAAGCTTTTTATATCATCGGAAAGAAAAAGGTTGCCTTTTTACATACAACCATAATGCATAGCTCAGAATTTCCTCAAGTGAACATCGTGTGGTTGATGGTCACAAATGTTTCCATCATGAATACCTCCAATTTGTGCTGCGAGGTCTTAGGTGATTCAGAGAAGTGAGCAAACCTATCAGTGCAGGTTATTTTAATTAGTTTTGAACTCAAGAACTATTGCAACCCTTCTTTGGTGAGTTATTGATGCTCTGAGTTTTATTTAGGCATGAAATGTCTGCTGAAGTGTTTGTATACTTAATTAATAGCTTTAAAAAATACTCCAAATACAAAGGAGGTATGAAGACATGAAAATGTCAAAATGGGATGTGAGAAGTACAGTGTCAGTTGTTTATCTAAGACCTCAGAATAAAAATTTTGAAAATCAGTTTTTGTACCTTGTGTAGTGAAATTTTACCCATCAAATTTGGTCAGGTGTGGTTCTAGCTGAGGGGTGGCTGGTGGAGGGCATTGAATGGCTGTATGTTACAGATGGGGTGGGGGTGGGTCGGACGTGATGGGGGGTGGAGGGCATTGAATGGCTGTATGTTACAGATGGGGTGGGGGTGGGTCGGACGTGATGGGGGGTGGAGGGCATTGAATGGCTGTATGTTACAGATGGGGTGGGGGTGGGTCGGACGTGATGGGGGGTGGAGGGCATTGAATGGCTGTATGTTACAGATGGGGTGGGGGTAGGTCGGACGTGATGGGGGGTGGAGGGCATTGAATGGCTGTATGTTACAGATGGGGTGGGGGTAGGTCGGACGTGATGGGGGGTGGAGGGCATTGAATGGCTGTATGTTACAGATGGGGTGGGGGTGATAGGGGGTGGAGGGCATTGAATGGCTGTATGTTACAGATGGGGTGGGGGTGGGTCGGACGTGATGGGGGGTGGAGGGCATTGAATGGCTGTATGTTACAGATGGGGTGGGGTGGGGGTGATAGGGGGTGGAGGGCATTGAATGGCTGTATGTTACAGATGGGGTGGGGGTGGGTCGGACGTGATAGGGGGTGGAGAGCATTGAATGGCTGTATGTTACAGATGGGGTGGGGGTGATAGGGGGTGGAGGGCATTGAACGGCTGTATGTTACAGATGGGGTGGGAATGGGTCTGGGGTGATAGGGGGTGGAGGGCATTGAATGGCTGTATGTTACAGATGGGGTGGGGGTGGGTCGGGGGTGATGGGGGGGTGGCGGGGGTGGAGGGCATTGAATGGCTGTATGTTACAGATGGGGTGGGGGTGGGTCGGGGGTGATGGGGTGGTGGTGGTGGTGGAGGGCATTGAATGGCTGTATGTTACAGATGGGGTGGGGGTGGGGTGGGGGTTATGGGGGGTAGAGGGCATTGAATGGCTGTATGTTACAAATGGGGTGGGGGTGGGTCGGGGGTTATGGGGGGTGGAGGGCATTGGATGGTTGTATGTTACAGAAGGGGTGGGGGTGGGTTGGGGGTTATGGGGGGTAGAGGGCATTGAATGGTTGTATGTTACAGATGGGGTGGGGGTGGGTTGGGGGTTATGGGGGGTGGAACTAGGGCATTGAACAGCAGTATCTGTTACGGACTGGCTAACTGGGCCTCAGGTTAGCCTGGCCCGCACAAATAAAAATAAGCAAGAAAAACACAAACACCATCACATAGTTACAAATGAGTGTATTCAAACACACAACACAACACAACTGCCCCGCCCCACACCAGGGCTCACGGGCGCTGACGTGCGGCCCCCACCGACACACAGCCTCAGACACTCCAGCGGCCCCCGCCGACTATCTCGCTGCAAGCACTCACAGGGCCCCCGCCCAACAGTCTTTGCTCCGGGCCCCCGCCAGCAAAGCTCCGAGCCTCAGCCAGTGTCTCTGGGACTCGTACCATACCGAAGAACCCTGGAAAAACACACAAACTCACTCATCCATTCCTTCCCTAGCAATCATCATACATCCATGGTATTTACAAGGTAGAAGGATACAGATAAAATCAGCACTCACCCGTCGCCTTGGGGTTCATTCGCTCGAGTGTCGTACACAGCTTCCACTCGGCAAATATACAATCAATCAGATCATTCGCTCACAGGTGAACACTCCTCAGTCACTATGTCATCACTCATGCTAAAAATAATCACAGTCAAAATCTAGCAAGTGCACACACCATTCCGCAACTTCGATTCGTAACAGTATCTTACAGATGGGGTTACTAATATTGGAGGGGTTACATTCTAACATTTGAGAAAATAACATTTAAAATCTGGTTTATATCATTATCAGTAAATCCAAGTGAAATTAAACTCAATTAAAGATGAAACCACTTCCATGTTGTAGTGTAATGTCAAATGAAGTGAAGGAGACAAAATCATAAATTCGTAAACAAGCCTCATTTTGATATTTCAGGGGAAGAATTCCACCCATTATGTTCACTGCTGGCATTTTTGGCTACAGCCTATACTTACAAAAGAAAAGGCCAAATATCTTGAAGTCACACCCTCAGTGTTAAATTGCTTTTGAAGAAGATAAATATGCATGCCATAGAGAATACATTTTCAGCAATGCTAGGCAGGCTTTTCTGTTGTATTCAATTCTGAGATAAAGACTTTCTTTTCATGCTGTTGACAAAATGCAACTTACTTAGTGAGGCAACTTGTTAAAAAATGTGCATATCCTCATCCCAAAATCTTGTTGACCTGGACAGGGGAGTGACTGTTATTCCCAGATGACAAAATACACTGTCTGGTGGCTTGGTTGTTCAAGGAGAAGATAAAAGTATGGTTTTCCTAACCAGCAAATCATTGTCTGTAATCTTAAACTCACTTAGCTACTTGTCAAGGCTATAAACATTGTCCAGGGAACAATACAGCAATCAGCAAACAGAGCACATAGTCATGTTGACGCTCTATCTCTCCCCCTGGGGGATGTGATGCTGACTCAGGAGTTAACAATAACTGCAGTTGACCCTCACAACCCTTGTGTACCTGCCTAACGGAGTGGGGCGTAGCAAGTACACATCTTTCTCAAGGATACATGTAACTGTAGGGTCGATGCACCTGCATGCTGCATCCGTGTAAACAGGCTTGGGCAAATTGGACAGGTGATGCTTGTATCGGTGTAAACAGTCATGGGCAAATTGGGCAGGTGATGCTTGTATCGGTGTAAACAGTCATGGGCAAATTGGACAGGTGATGCTTGTATCGGTGTAAACAGGCTTGGGCAAATTGGACAGGTGATGCTTGTATCGGTGTAAACAGTCTTGGGCAAATTGGACAGGTGATGCTTGAATCAGTGTAAACAGTCATGGGCAAATTGGACAGGTGATGCGTGTATCGGTGTAAACAGTCATGGGCAAATTGGACAGGTGATGCTTGTATCAGTGTAAACAGTCATGGGCAAATTGGACAGGTGATGCTTGTATCGGTGTAAACAGTCTTGGGCAAATTGGACAGGTGATGCTTGTATTGGCGTAAACAGTCTTGGGCAAATTGGACAGGTGATGCTTGTATCGGTGTAAACAGTCTTGGGCAAATTGGACAGGTGATGCTTGTATCGGTGTAAACAGTCATGGGCAAATTGGACAGGTGATGCTTGTATCGGTGTAAACAGGCTTGGGCAAATTGGACAGGTGATGCTTGTATCGGTGTAAACAGGCTTGGGCAAATTGGACAGGTGATGCTTGTATCGGTGTAAACAGGCTTGGGCAAATTGGACAGGTGATGCTTGTATCGGTGTAAAGTCTTGGGCAAATTGGACAGGTGATGCTTGTATCGGTGTAAACAGTGGGCAAATTGGACAGGTGATGCTTGTATCGGTGTAAACAGTGGGCAAATTGGACAGGTGTTGCTTGTATCGGTGTAAACAGTGAGCAAATTGGACAGGTGTTGCTTATCTCAAGGGCAAGAAGTAGCTGTCTGGGAAACACAGCTCCACTGAACTCTTACCCTGCTGTCATGAAGGGGACTGTTTCAACAATCAGCAATTCCACATACACACAGAGATGCACACGCATGAACACACATACACACATATACATGCATGCACACACACATTCATGCACACATAGATATGCACACACATGCGCACACACGCACATGTGCACACACACATACACTTGTGCATGCACACACATGCGCTTGCACACACACACACACACACACAACACACACACACACACACCAATTTTGAAGGAGGGGGAGACACACTTCCTTATTAATTGGCCTAAACCCTTGAAATGATTTCTCAAAATATGTATAAATGCTAAGCTGAGCTGAGCCCTGAGAGTGCCGGAGAACAGAGAGGAGGGAGGTGGTTGCCAGGTCAAATGTGGTGCCACCATGCTTGACCCGACTACAAGAGCAAGAGAGATGGAACCATGTGAAGTAAAACGGACAGCTCTCTCCCAAATTTGTCACATGATCACTAAATTTAGAACACTGAGTTTGAGCAAGGACACTATTTAACGGGACCGCCAGCTTCTGCAGTTTTGACGCGATTTGTCATTTGGCCTCTCTGACGTTTTGAAGTTCGTGGAAACATCACTTCCAGTAGAATGAAAGCTACAGTGGACTAGTAATTAATCGTGTTTACACATGTATAGTAAGTAGTGTCATTCATGTGTATCGGCATTTAATTAATTGGAAGATTGAAAGAAAATAGTGTGTTACTACTTACTTCCGTAATCATAGACACTATGAGCGTAATGAAGCAAGGCTTCATAGTCGATCAATTTGTTTGCATTTGCCTGACCAGTGCGGGAGTGTGAGCATGATTTTTGACTCACAGTCACATGCGAAGCAAAAGTGAGTCTATGTACTACTCCCCCTTTTCGTCCGTCCGGGCGTCTGTAAAAAACTTTAATGTTGGATTTTTCTTGGATACTATTAAGTCTATCAACACCCAATTTGGCATAGTGGTGTAGGATGACAAGGTGTACAAAAACATACATAGTTACTTGACCTTGCTTGAAGGTCAAGGTCGCAGGGGCCGTAAATGTTGCTTAAAAACAGCCATTTTTCACATTTTCCCAATTTTCTCGGAAGTTTTTTAGATTGGATACCTGACCTATATATGGTATATAGGGCAAAGTAATCCCTATCTTTTGATACCAGTTTGATTGACCTTGCTTCAAGGTCAAGGTCACAGGAGCTCTTTAAAGTTGGATTGTATACATATTTTGAAGTGACCTTGACCCTGAACTATGGAAGATAACTCTTCCAAACTTCATAAGATTGTAGTACACATGTTATACTTTCATCATGAGACACATTTGGTCACATATCATCAAGGTCAAGGTCACTTTGACCCTAATGAAATGTGACCAAAATGGGGTAGTGAACCACTAAAAGTGACCATATCTCATGGTAGAAAGTGCCAATAAGCACCATTGTGCTTCCTATGTCTTGAATTAACAGCTTTGTGTTGCAAGACCTTGGATGACCTTGACCTTGGGTCAAGGTCACATTTATTTTGGTAGGAAAAAAGTGTAAAGCAGTTCTTAGTATATGATGTCATTGCTAGGTTTAGTTGTTTGACCTTGGCCTTGAAGGTCACCGGAAGGTCAAGGTCATGTAAAGGTCAAGTAAAGGTCAAGGTCAATCATGTGAGTCGTATGGGCTTTGCCCTTCTTGTTTAGTATTGCCGTTAGTTTTATTGCAAAAGTTTTAGGTGCTGTACTTATTATCAAGAAGTATTCTTCAGACTGACAAATTGATATTATAAGTTAGTGAGCTTTCATTGGAGAGCGAACAGCACAGCTATTGTAAAATAGTGGCTGACCGGAGGTGATGTTCCCGTGAATCACTACCACTCTCGCAATTCGGCGAAGCTGGCGGTCCCGTTAGATAGTGTCTTTGGTTTGAGGAGAAAAACACAGAGGGAGTAGCTGGAGTGGGACTCAACTGATGATTTGAGGTGGTATGGAAATGGCAGCAAGGGGTGGTATGGCAATGGCAGCAGGAGCAATATGGAAATGGCAGCTAGGGGTGGTATGGCAATGGCAGCAGGAGCAATATGGGAATGGCAGCAAGGAGTGGTATGGAAATGGCAGCAAGGGGTGGTATGGCAATGGCAGCAGGAGCAATATGGAAATGGCAGCAAGGAGTGGTATGGCAATGGCAGCTAGGGGTGGTATGGCAATGGCAGCAGGAGCAATATGGGAATGGCAGCAAGGAGTGGTATGGAAATGGCAGCAAGGGGTGGTATGGCAATGGCAGCTAGGGGTGGTATGGCAATGGCAGCAAAGGGTGGTGTGGAAATGGCAGCAAGGGGTGGTATGGAAATGGCAGCTAGGGGTGGTATGGAAATGGCAGCAAGGGGTGGAAAGGCTGGAAGACTAGCTGTGGTCTAGAACTGGCAAAGAGGGCTAATGTGTATTTGGAAATAAAAATGTTTGCATTTGACACTGTGACAAAAGTTCGCCACCCAAAAGTGGACAATGCTGGTGAAAAAAAAATCAATATTTTCATTTGTTTGTTTGTGTTTCATGAAAGTGTTGTGTATGAAGTGTCTTTATTTATGGATAAAAAGATAATAGTTGTTGTGGGTTTTCTGTAATTCTTTGTTAATGCCAACGCTGGACATCTGATGGTGGTTACAGGAGGACAAAAATGTAAAGCTATTTCTGATTGTTAACAACCTTAAACAAATGTTATGCTTGCTCAGTTGTGAACTGTGTAAGTACAGTTTGCAGTGCAGCACTTGCAACTTTATAGTAGATATGTACTATTTCAAAATAACAAATAATTTTTGTCCTTCGCGACCACCATCAGATATAATTTTCAATTTTTTCTGAAATACAACACATACTGCTTTGGAATTATGTATACATTACATATGAACAAAACAAGCTCAGATAAACTTCAAACCATGCTTTTATTGATCATTACTGCATTCAAATGAGCATAACACAGCCCCCCAAAAAATTTGGTCCAGTCGTAACCACCATCAGATATTGTATGTCTAGTGATTTACAATCAATACAACACATTGAATAGGTAGGAATATACTGAAAATGTGATATCATTGCATGAAGGCTATCAAAGTTTAATTACAAAGCAGCAAAAGCCAATTTAATGACTTCAAACTTGCAAACAAAAACATGCTGGACATCTGATGGTTGTTACAGGAGGACAAAAATTGCGCGATCGCGTAATGCTGAAAACCAGCAAAATTGAAACATTCTCCGCCAACTGTGGAAGAGAACGAGTCAATCCTGTTAACACAATGCATAACTGGTAGGTTTTTAGGCTAGATTCGAGAAAAGTTGTAGATAATCTGATGGTAGTTACAATCTGACGGTATTACAAGTCAATGGACAAAGCCCAAGCAACTTACCATTCTGACCGTTGGCAGCCATGTTTGCGGAAGCTCCTAATCTCGCTGGAAACAATATTTCATACTCTTGTCGTGGATCCAAACAATAAAAAGATTTACCTGATTTTTCTATACAAATTACTGCAATCTTATGGTGGTAACAAGTGGACAAAGTCTGAATAATCTGAGAAAGAAACTCAAATTGGTTTATTATTTGTATGAATACGAGTTTTTTATGGACTTCCATTAAATTTCGCATTGCCTAGCAGTGATGATTTGTATACGAAGCTGTCGTCTGCTCGGCGAAAGCGATCCGCGAAGCCAGCGAAGTTTCGACCATGAATGGACAAAATCATGTAACCACCATCGGGGTCGATTAAAAACGCTAAAAATGATTGTACCACACACTCAAAAACCCTCTTTTTGTGTAAAAGGGGCAGAAAAATGTTTTGACTAGAGATCCCTTTGGGGTAAGATAGGTTAGAAATGATCCAGCGTGTGCAGTGTATGGAAACTGAGAGTCGCCCTTCTCTGACCCATTTTGTGTTTGTAAAATATCAACCCATTCAGACATTCAAATGCACAAAAAACATAACAGGAATACTTTACAAAGCCAGTTTTATCTTATCTATCTCTTGAAAGCTTTATTGATCGACGTGTGTTATTTCCAACACCACATGTACAAAAGCAGCCTTGTTTGTGTGTTGTCAAAGTTGGTCCCCTAGTAAATGGCGAACTTTTGTCACAGTGTCATTTACAGATTGTCTTTCATGAAAGTATGACTGATCGGAGGAAAACATGTTGAAATTGGTTTTCACAAGAATTAGATTTAGCGATTTCATCTTGCCAATTTTTTCTAGTTCTTTGTAAGAGCTTACGTTTCTCTCATCCCCATACCAATATGGACTGTATCATTCTCTGCCCGTCTGTCTGTCTGTCTGTCTGCCTGAGCCTCTCTTCCTCCTCCCCCCCCCCCCCCCCCTCCCCCCCTGCAAAGAGAGAGAGAGAGAAAGAAATGTACACTCACTTTTATTAACTTATTCACTCTTGCATTCAGAATACTTGCACATAACATTGGCACTGATGACTGGGGTTGAATGGAAGGAATGAGGTTTCCAAATCATGGCAGATGTACGCCAAAAACCTCGCAGGGGATGAAAGGAACGTCATCATGAACATGAGGGACTGCCCAGATGGATTCTGCAGTCATCCTCCCTCATATAGCATCCTTGCACCTGGGATCTGCATCTCACCAGAAAAGCCATGCAGGCAGCCTCCGCATCCTGGGCAGTTGCAGAGGTTCAGAAACTGTTTTTTCCGTATTGATTGGGGTGGAGAAATGCTGCCTGGCTGAGAGAAGTGGGCTGAGGGGAGATGGGTGTGGCTGGAGCAGGTCGCGGAGCTAGGTCGCCTGAAAGGGACACACCTTCATAATAGAGTCACTAATAGGCTGCTCAGCCTCTATGGGTCACTAATAGCATCACCGATGGACAGCATGCTCCTGTCATCCTGCCCATACATGGGCACAGCAGTGGTAGGGACAGTGGTGGTAGATGTGGTGATGTGGTAGTTGTGGTAGTGGTGATGTGGTAGTTGTGGTGTGGTAGTTGTGGTAGTGGTGATGTGGTAGTTGTGGTGTGGTAGTTGTGGTAGTGGTGATGTGGTAGTTGTGGTAGTGGTGATGTGGTAGTTGTGGTAGTGGTGATGTGGTAGTTGTGGTAGTGGTGATGTGGTAGTTGTGGTAGGTGTGAAGGATGTTGTAGGTGTTTTGTGGTAGTTGTGGTGTGGTAGTTGTGGTAGTGGTGATGTGGTAGTTGTGGTAGGTGTGAAGGATGTTGTAGGTGTTTTGTGGTAGTTGTGGTGTGGTAGTTGTGGTAGTGGTGATGTGGTAGTTGTGGTAGGTGTGAAGGATGTTGTAGGTGTTTTGTGGTAGTTGTGGTGTGGTAGTTGTGGTAGTGGTGATGTGGTAGTTGTGGTAGGTGTGAAGGATGTTGTAGGTGTTTTGTGGTAGTTGTGGTAGTGGTGATGTGGTAGTTGTAGTAGGTGTGAAGGATGTTGTAGGTGTTTTGTGGTAGTTGTGGTGTGGTAGTTGTGGTAGTGGTGATGTGGTAGTTGTGGTAGGTGTGAAGGATGTTGTAGGTGTTTTGTGGTAGTTGTGGTGTGGTAGTTGTGGTAGTGGTGATGTGGTAGTTGTAGTGGTAGGTGTGGAGGATGTTGTAAGTGTTTTGTGGTAGTTGTGGTGTGGTAGTTGTGGTAGTGGTGATGTGGTAGTTGTGGTAGTGGTGATGTGGTAGTTGTAGTGGTAGGTGTGGAGGATGTTGTAAGTGTGGTGTGGTAGTGGTGATGTGGTAGTTGTGGTGGTAGGTGTGGAGGATGTTGTAGGTGTGGTGAGGTGGTAGGTGTTGTGATGTGGTAGTAGTGATGTGATAGTTGTGGTGATGTGGTGGTAGTTTTGGTGGTGGTGTGGTAGTTTTGGTGGTGTGGTGGTAGTTGTGGTGGTGGTGTGGAGGTAGAGGTGATGTGGTTGTAGTGGTGTGGTGGTAGTGGCAGTGGTGGTGTGGTGGTGATGTGATGATGTGGTAGTTGTGGTGGTGATATCATGGCAGTTGTGGTGATGTGATAATAGTTTTGGTGGTGTGATGATAGTTTTGGTGGTGATAATGATATGGTGGTATGGAGGTAGAAGTGATGGGGTAGGTGTGATGATGTGACGATAGTTTTGGTGATGATGTGCTGGTGGGGAGGTAGAGGTGGTGTGATGATGTGATAGTTGTGGTGATGTGGTAGTTGTGATGGTGTGATGATGGTTTTGATGGTGATGTGGTAGGGGCAGTGGTGGTTTGGTGGTAGTTGTGATGTGGTAGTTGTGGTGTTGATATGATGATAGTTATGGTGCTGATGTGATGTGGAGGTAGATGTGGTACATAGTGATGTGATGGAAATGGTGGTGGTATTTGTGGTGATGGTGTGTTGGTTGTAGTAATGATGGCAAAGGCCGGTTGATGGTAGTGGCGTAATAGAGGTGTAGATGATGGTTGTGAAGGTGATGGATAGCACATGATCTCATGGGTGGTACACTGCAACTAACAACAGACAGTTCACATAATTTGTAAATGCTATTGACCAAGACGTTGCTGTTGATCAATGAATGCCATAGATCAACGTAGGCGTCAGCAGACTACCTGTTAAGAGAGGAACAGGGAAGTAGGGGGCTGTGAAGGGCGTGTCTTTGGTTCATGTTTTTGTGACCCTGAAAACGGACGTGGAAACCGGGAGGCATGATCACGCCACTGGGCTTTAAAGTGCTGGAATCGATGCATAGGGTCGTGGGGTATTGACCAAGCCTTGTTTAATTACTTGCGCTGCCTGTAAACTTGCAGATCTATAAAACTGCATGTATGGGTGCTGAAACATCCATGCAAACTGAATGGCATGTTCAGTTGAGCACATGCATCATGTGCGCCCCTCACGCATCTGTGCAATTGCATGGTCTTGTTCTTGCATGTACTTAGTTACACCTGCACATAACATGGTGCATGCATACTGACATGCACCCACAAAGGGGCATGCTTGTATGCACACTTGTACACACATGCTCCACACAAGTATTGATGAATGATTCAGGGGTAAGCATAGGTAGACACATGTAGACATATACACAGTAACTTTTGTTTTCCTCAGTGCATACATCTGTCTCCCCCCATCACCACCTCTCTCTGTGTGTCTGTCTGTCTGTCTGTCTGTCTGTCTGTCTGCCTGTCTGTCTGTCTGTCTGTCTCTCTCTCTCAACCCTCTCTCTCTCTCTCTCTCTCTCTCTCTCTCTCTCTCTCTCTCTCTCTCTCTCTCTCTCTCTCTCTCTCTCTCTCTCTCTCTCTCTCTCATCCCTTTCTCTCATCCCTTTCTCTCATCCCTTTCTCTCTCTTTCATCCCTCTCTTATCCCTGTCTTATCCCTCTCTCATCCTAGTGTCTCTGTCCCTCTTGTTCTGTCTATGTGAGTGCATGTTTCCTCTCCCTCTTCTCCACACACCCCACCTCCACCACACCTCCACACCTTCTGTCTGTCTGTCTGTCTCTTCTTCTTAAAGTCTCATTGAGCCTCTTGAGCACATATGACTGATGGACACAACACAGTCACAAGTATGCAGTGCTAATTGGGCAGGACTGCGAATGCAGTGCTAAGTGGGCAGGACTGCGAATGCAGTGCTATGTGGGCAGGACTGCGAATGCAGTGCAGCACTGCAGCAAGTGCTGCCGGGAAAGAGGGGAGTCTGCTGTGTGCTGGGAAAGGTGCTAGAGCCACTCGCTGTGCAGATGCTGTTCGTCCCATCTGCCTCCAGTCCCACCTCCGTGTCCTGTTCCTTTGCCTGCCTCCGTCTCCTGTTCCTTGCTCTTCCCAGGATGTGGCAAGGACTGGCCTGGCCTGGCCTGCCAGCATGCCGCTGTGATTTTCGCACTTGTGGCTGGTTTGCGTCGGCCTGGAGGTTAAAAGTGTCAGAAATGACAACATTAATCTGTTTTCAAAGATCATTGTAATGAATTGATTATCACAATTTTTAAATATAGTTTAATGAAAAGTTACTCTCACAAAAAGTAGCTGTGGTTTACTGTAACTTGACCAACCCTCTTTTTTCTGTCAACTATAAACTTTTTTTTAAATCATAAAAGTAAAAGAAGAGAAGAAAAATAAAGTATAAACTGACAGTATACAATGAGCTGTGTGCCGTCCCATCTTCCCTGCCCTATGATCACCCAGGGAACCCACTGTAAGAGATAGTGTTTCAGTGAAAGAAAGTTTGGTTTGTGTTCAGTCTGGCTTCCAGGAAGAATGAAGCTCAGGCTGACCTACCGACACTGTTTATTTCAGCCATGTTACCTGTACCACGACTTATTGTTAATTTGGCCTTGCAGTTCTAAATATTTGCAGATTGGCATAGCTATCTCTCTGATGACGTTGGTGGGCATAGGTCCCAGAACTATTCTAGTGACTCTACCCTGTTGCGTCATGCACTGTCTCTTGCCTGTCTGCCGTGAGTTGGGGGTGAGAATAGGCCCACCGCGTCTCTATGCAGTTCACTGAATAACAAGGGAAATTGTGACTTGATTTGTGTTACTCTAAGCTATTCTTGAGATTTTCGTGCTTAGATTAGTAATGGCTTTACATAGCTTACAAAGGCTAATAGACCGTGAAACTCCATCCATCCATCCATCCATCCATCCATCTCTTTTGGCTGTGGGTAGAAATTGTGAAGAAATGTGAAAATTAATCAGTAACTTAAATAAGAAGCAGTATAATTTGCACTAGTATGTTCTGTGCAGTGTTTATCAGGTACTTGGGTATATATATGAGAGAAGCTGGTGTTCTGTATGTATACTTCTATGTTGGAGGAAGAGAATTGATTTCATTTTCAGTCTCTTGTTGTACACTATCCATGTAGTTAACTGATGGTGATGATTATCAAAGGAACGAATGAATGAAAAATGTGTTTTTTAGGCTGTCTAGCGCATTACAACATAACAAAGCAAGCACGATTACATCGTAGTAAACTCAGGCAAGCGTGCACCAATACTGGTGACCAGTAATGGAAGTTGAAGCGCACAGACTAAACAGCAAGTACCTGCCACGCTACTTTGATGATGATTGTCATAATCGTTAGAATTTTACAAAAAATGGAATGAAAAGTTTTTCCCAAATGTCTTGGAGTGCCGTTCATTCAACAACAAGCATTGCCCCCATCTCCCTCCCTCTGTGTGTGGTTGTAGTCATTGTGAAGTACACTTTTGAAATGATGTCATTACAACACGGGAATGATGCTAAACCTTACAAGTTACTTACCTCTGAAGATTTCAAAAACAGCTATTCAGTATGTAACTCATGCAACTAAACTGGAACAGTAAAGCAATTAACCCATTATGACCGGATGCTATGCGCACGTTACATCTCCCTTTCAGACCGGATGCTACGCAGACGTCGCATTTGACAGTGGTGTACTTCTTGTTTCTAGGAAGTGTAGAAGTGAAGATATAAATTTTTTAATATAAAAACCGCTGGCGCTGAACCTCCAGGTTTTGGCATATAAAAAAATAAATTAAAAAAAGATCAGGTTCGAACCCGCAACCTCTAGAGAAAAGCTCTCTCTCTTTCTCCCCCCCCCCCCCCCCCCCTACTCCCTTCCCTTATCTCGAGCCGCAGCTCCTCTCCCATGGCTGGCATTGTTCTGTCAGTTTTGATAACGTCACGCATTTCGCCATTCCGTCAACTACGCAATTTCGCCATTCCATGAATCGCGTATTTGTGGAGAGCACTCTGGAGTGTACGACCTTAAAAAACCACTTTCTCTTCAAGCCTCGATTCTGAAAATTTGATACATTCAATCGGACCTAACTTCCAGTTAGTGTGCAAAATCTCAAGGAAATCCGTCCAGTAGTTTGTGAGATATAAGCCGTGGAGTCGGGACAGACAGACACACACACAGACAGACACACACACACACAGACAGATAAAGTCTGTAGGACCTCCAGTAAACCTGGAGGGATAATACCCCTACTCTTCAATTGACTGCCCTGGCACTTCCAGAGAGAGGATTGGCGTTCTATTTTTGTATGAATATCATAGGGATTTCTTCCTGCACACATCAGTGAGAATTCAATTAGCTTTTGAAAGGTTTTCTTTCCATTTGTAGGATGTAACTTAATCACAATTGGGTGATTGCTATGCACAAAGATGCACATAGATGCAAATAGTTCAAGTGCCATTTTCTTGATATCCTCACTTTTTGTTGCCATTTCTTCAAGTGCTCATAAAACAGCAAGCCCCTGCATGTATTATTTTGAAGCTAATTCATAGTACTATCTGATGGCAGTAAAATCCAAAAGTTGACCAAGGTATCATTTCAAGACATGTGCCAAATATAGTGAGAGGGGTTGTGTATGTCTGTTTAGAGATTTTGATAGGCCCTCCATTCTTTGCATGCTCTGCAAAAGTTGGATGTCAGTGTCATATCCTAGACTGTAGAGTATCCTAAAACGTAGAGCGTGACCTACTTGCATATTATCAACATGACGAAATATGGGTTTTCATCGTTTTCTTTCACCTTATTACCCGATCAAATGCTACTTTCCTCTAGAAATGTTTGTGTAATCACACACAGCAAAGACAAAAATCTTTGGGTCTGAGATTTCATAAAACGCTCACCATTACAACGGACTAATCACAGTTAAGGTAACAAGAGTAGGCGGGGGAAAATCATTTCTGCGGGGCATTGTTCAATCACAAGATTTGGCTGGTGAACACGACCTGTTAATAATATGCAAGTAGGTCACACTCTACGTTTTAGGATACTCTACGGTCTAGCCTCTAGACATTAGCCTACCGAAACAGAATGAAAGTTTGTCTAAAAGTCAGTATTTTGTCTGCGCATGAGTAATAAACTGTAAACAGATGAGCCACTTGTTGCATGTTCAAAGAGTATTTTATCTCAACCCATCTTTTCTGTGATTTTTGACTCACATGCGAAGCAAAAGTGAGTCTATGTACTGAGCCGTTTCGTCCGTCCGTCCGTCCGGGCGTCCGGGCGTCCGTCCGTCCGGGCGTAAAAAACTTAAACATTGGATTTTTCTCGGAGACTATTAAGTCTATCAACACCAAATGTGGCATGATGGCGTATGATGACAAGGCCTCAAAAAACATACATAGTGACTTGACCTTGCTTCAAGGTCAAGGTCACAGGAGCCATAAATGTGGTCTCAAAAACAGTCATTTTTCACATTTTCCCAATTTTCTCCCACGTTATTGAGAATGGCGATCTTAGCTACAAGTGGTATATAGGTCAAAGCAAGCCCTATCTTTTGATACCAGTTTGGTTGACCTTGCTTCAAGGTCAAGGTCACAGGAGCTCTTCAAAGTTGGATTGTATACATATTTTGAAGTGACCTTGACCCTGAACTATGGAAGATAACTGTTTCAAACTTAATAATTATGTGGGGCACGTGTTATACTTTCATCATGAGACACATTTGTTCACATATCATCAAGGTCAAGGTCACTTTGACCCTTATGAAATGTGACCAAAATGGGGTAGTGAACCACTAAAAGTGACTATATCTCATGGTAGAAAGTGCCAATAAGCACCACTGTGCTTCCTATGTCTTGAATTAACAGCTTTGTGTTGCATGACCTTGGATGACCTTGACCTTGGGTCAAGGTCACATGTATTTTGGTAGGAAAAATGTGTAAAGCATTTCTTTGTGTATGATGTCATTGGTAGGTTTAGTTGTTTGACCTTGACCTTGAATGTCACCTGAAGGTCAAGGTCATATAAAGGTCAAGGTCAAGCATGTGAGTCGTATGGGCTTTGCCCTTCTTGTTCCCATTGGTAGCTGTCCAGCTGGCACATTCTGTGTACCCGAGTCAGTAGTGACTCTGGCGCAGTTCACAATGAATGCGTAATAGACTTGACCCTTCGCATTACAGCATTGCGCCAAATATAGTTTGCTCCGGATCCCTTTTCCCCCACTTTTTACAGAAATCATTCAGATGTCGAAACTTGTTTTCATTTCAACACAAACATTTTATTTTATCGAATAAACACTTCTTTATTGCCTCGACAAGCGTAATTTATTAGTTTTGTGCAAAATAGTCTAAGTACTACTTTAACGGCATATTTCAGGGAGCAGAGGGCTACCTCACAAATCTCTAGTGTGACCTCTATTTGAATATTTTGGACAGAATCCTTCCACCACGCGATATGAACTGTGCTAGAGACTCTTTCGCCGGCAGGCGAAGTCTCTAGTGGACTAGAATGCAGCTGGCTAGCCCATATACCCAAATCAAAATGGCCACCACAGTGACATCACTATGATGCATGAAAAACAAAGCCTACATTTTAACCCATTAGACACTATGACGGTATACACAAAAGGGTCCTGAAAACCTGAGCCTTTTTCAGAAAAACTGAAGAAGTCGGGTACGTTTACAAAAAATTTATTAACTCCACTTGTAACAATCACAGAGACACAAAATAAGTATTGTCTTAAAGCTGACATCCATTGCTACAAGCTCATACAATCAAATACAACACACTACAAGTCAAAATTTAGGAATTATTTTTTAAAATTAGAAAATAGTGCAAAAACGGACACATTCACCTTGATTTTCAGTTCAAAATTATGGTTTTTAGAAAGAAAACCTCCCAAATAAGCTCAAAACAGACTCTTAATGGATAATTTACTCATTTAGCTATCTGCTGAAACAAAATGCAAAGTCCTAAATCAATTTGTTCATGAGATACAGCAAATATGGTACATGACATGAAATCGCAAAAAAAAAATTTTTTTTTTACATGATCACAAAGTAATTTTCACCATGCCTTTTTTCACTCAGATAAAGGTAAACATGAAGCACATGCATGACATGACAGATAATATAAAGAGAAAAGGTGCAAGACATGCATTTGCAAGTGATAAAGTCTTTCAAAAATAGGCATGCATTAATTAGCAAGTGATAAAGTCTTTCAAAAATAGGCATGCATTAGCAAGTGATAAAGTCTTTCAAAAATCATGATTTTTTTACATTACTTGGAGCTGGCAGGAGGTGGATTCCTCTGTCTCTCTCTCTCTCTCAGCATATCGATTTGTCTCTGTCACAAGTCGTTTTCCCACATCGCGTGTGTGAAGATCAGAGAGAAGACATGAAGAGGCTTTACGTCCGAGGGGATGCCAATCTTCACTCCTTGAGCGCGTCGAAAGGCGTGTCGTGTGCGAGAACGAAAATTTTCTGTCTGCCACGATCCTTGGAAGCCTAGAAACTCTTCCTCCGACGATTCCTCCTCCACCATCTCACGCATCCACTGGTCCTATTGAAGCGGATCTTCCGGCGCATCGACATCGTCGAAATCAGAATTAAAATCGGCATCAATGTCGCTTCCTTCGCACTTATCCGATGCGGAATCGGCGATGACGCGAAAAAAGTCAGAACGTCAGTCGAAATCTCGACAAAAATCGCCACAACACAGCTAAAACTTGTCCGGTTTCGATCAAACTTTCACTAGCGTAGTGCGCAGTCACTCTGCTTCCCAGCAGGCATTGCGATAAGTCGGCCATTACCGTTGCTAATTTTAGATCTCGACGTAAACACCGCGAGGGTAAGATGAGACGCCTGCGTCGCTCCCGAAGCGAAGGGGGGATGCAACGTGCGCGTTCCATCCGAAGCGAGTGGGTTAAAACCCTCTTTGTCAATTTGTAATTACAGTGGGTGTCAGTCTTCAATATCTCATAACTTTGTCACTACACTGTTCCTCTTATTTTCAAGCTTTTTGCATCAATGGAAACAGACGTCTCGATTTTACGACCATTCTTATAGTTCAGAATTTTCAAAAGGTGCCGTCTGCCTCATTTTATGCTGGAGGGTCACATGTATGACTGTAAGCCAGGACAGGGTTGGGGTACTCTCCCACTAAAAGGGCTGGGGCTGGTACCTGAACATGCATCTGTTCTCTGTCCATCTCTGTGTTTGCATCCCTCTGTGCGTTTGGGGTAGGAGAATCGACCCACCTCATTAGCCTATGGGATTGGTAAGAGGTGTTCAAAGAAGTTTGGAAATCATGATTTGATGTTCACTTACTCTAACCTATTCAAGTGATTTTTGTCCTCAGTGGCCTTACATAGCCTACAAAGGCTGATGGGCCACGCAAAACTCCGACCATCCATTCCGGTGTCTTTGTCGAATACCAGAAAGTTGTGTTACTGAATGCCAAATGCAATGTTGAAGAAATGTATGGTGTGATCACCTGAAAGATTATGTTGAGAGATATATATGTTATTGTCATACAATCGATGCGTGATCTTGCTCTTTTCAGTGTCATAGCCCCGTGATACACACTCTCCCCTCTAGTGGAATTGTTATGTAGTACTGGGAAGAATCATGCTTTACTTCATCATCCATGCATGATGCTTGAAAAGGCTGGTGGAGGAAGTCTGGCTAGCAACAGGGAGTATGTCAAGATCAGGAGTGGGGGGAAAGGAAGTGGGTGAAACATTTTTGTAGGTTGTTTTTTTTAACGTGACTTTTTGAAGCTTGTAATTTGTAAATTAACTGCGTGTGCGTGTGTGTGTGTGTGCACATGCATGGATCCATGTGTATGTGCATGCATGTGTGTGTTCGATTGTGTGTGTTTATTTATTTGTATACATTTGAGTTTCATTTATCCACGATTATGGTTTGAACCTGTGCAAAACAGGTCTGATGAGGCACATTGAAATTTTCCTCTCTTTTTTTTTCATCTTCTATATTTTTTGCTTCCTCTCTCCCCCCCCCCCCCTGTGGGTTAGGGGTCCACAAAGGCTGATGAGGGTCATCAAACTTCATTCATTCATTCCCTTCATCTAATAATGTCTTTGCCTTCTTCCTGTCTTGCAGGCACTGGGGAGTCTGGGAAGAGCACCTTCATCAAACAGATGCGCATCATTCACGGCACAGGCTACTCAGATGAAGACAAGCGGAGTTTTATCAAAATTGTCTATCAAAACATATTCATGGCCATGAACGCCATGATCCGGGCGATGGACACACTCAATATACCCTACAGGAACGCGGCCAGGAATCAAGTGGTGAGTACCAGAGCAGGCCACTGTGTGGAGGGTGGGTGTGTGTGTGGGTGGGTGGGTGTGTGGGTGTGTGTGTGAGGGTGGGTGTGTGTGTGTGTGTGAGGGTGGGTGTGTGTGTGTGTGTGTGTGTGTGGGTGGGTGGGTGGGGTGAGTGGATGCGTGGGTGGATGGATAGATGGGTGGGTATTTGGGTGGATGGATGGAGTGGTGGGTGAGTGGATGGATGGGGGGAGAGGGAGGGAGGGATGATAGTGATGTTGCTGTCTGTGTTGTCTTAGTGTGTTAATGCTGAGGATACTTATCAAAATGATGACAGTTGAATTGAGAGATTGTTTAAATCTTTCATTATAGAGAAGGCTACTAGATCTTTGAGATCTGAGTCTTCTTGTTGAAAAAGTGATCTACTTCCTGAAGATAAGCAGAGAGACTGCTTCAAGAACTGAGAATTAGGATTGTAGACCTTATGAATTTAGAGTCTGCTTCCGTGGGAATTTAGAGAGGCTGCTTCTCTACTTGTGATTGTAGAAACAAAACATTCTTCTGAAAAGGAGCTTCCTCAACATAATGTTTACTACATAGATCACCAGCTCCTGGCAGCCCCATCTCCAGTAGTCTCCCCTCCTGCATGACTGCATAGTCAGCTCCTGGCGCCCCATCTCCAGTAGTCCTTTTTTTTTTTTCCCCACCCCCCCCCCCACCCGCACATCTCCCCCCCGGCCCCCCCCCCCCCCCCCCCCCCCCCCCCCGCCCATCAACGCCCCCCCCCCACCCCCCCCCACACAATCTCCCCACACCACACCCTCTACCCCCACCCGCGCACACCCGCTCCCCCCCCACCCCCCCCCGACCCGCCCCCCGGCCCCCTTTCCTTTTATTATTGTATCGCTTTTTTTTTGTTTCTTGTCTTTTTTTTTTTTTGTTTTTATATTTTCATTTGTTTCCTCTTTCTATTTTTTTCTTTTCGTTTTTTTTTTTTTTTTTTTTTCATTTTTTCTTTATTTTTCGATTTTCTTTTTGGCAGTATAGCCCCGCTCGCCCCTTTTTTTTATTTCTATTTTTCTTTTTTTTTTTTTTTTTTCTTTAGTGCGGTTTTTTTTTTTTCTCGTTTCATTTTTTTTCTTGTTTTTTTTTTTTTTTTTTTTTTATTTTTGTTTTTTTAGTATTTTTATTTTTTTTTTTTTTTTTTTTATCCCACCCTTTTCTCCTTTTTTTCTTTTTTTTTTTTCCTTTTTTTGCTTTTTTTTCTTCCCCTTTACTATTCATTTTGTTTCCTCGCCCCCTTTTTTTTTATATGCCACGCCTGTGTTTTTTTTTTTTTTATTATTGTTCTATTTTTTTCCGCTTCTCAAACCTCTCTTTTTTTTTTTTGTTTTTCTCGTCTTTTTTTTTTTGTTTCTTCGTGTTTCTCAACTCACCGTTTTTTTGTAAGTTTTTATTTTATTAATCCTCCCTTTTTTTTTTTTTTTTTTCAATTTTTTCTTGCTTTTGTTTTGTGTTTTAGGTTTTTTTTGTTTTTTCAATTTATTTTTTTTGTTTTTTTCGACCTTTTCTCCCCACGTTTTCTTCTATAAAATTTTTTTATTCCACGTGTGTTATACAATTGTTTTCTTTTCGCTTCTTTCGGATTTTTCTCTTCCTTTTTTTTTTGTTCCCTTTGGGGGTTTTTTCAACTTGACTTTTTAACCCATTTTTCAATTTTTCTTTTTCTTCGTTTTTTCTTTATCCTTGTTCTCGTACGTCGTGCCACCTTTTTTACCAATGTTCATTTTTTTCCCTCCCCTTGTTCTTTCTATTTTTTTTTTTGTATTTCTTTCCTTTTCTTTTCCTTTTTTTTATTTTATCTTGCCCAAATTTCTTTTCTTTGTTGCCCTTTTTGTTATCCTTGGCATTGGTTGGGGGTTTTTTTTTTCTACGTGTGTTCTTTTTTTCTGCCTCTTCTTTTACGCTGGTTCCCAGTTTTTTTTTCTTATTATTTTCCCTTTTTCTTCTCTTTCTTTTTTTTTGGTTTTTTTTTTTGTTTTTCCAACCATTACATACACCTTTTCACCTCCTGTTAATTTTCTTTTTTCAAAAATTTTTTTTTTCTGTGGCTTTTCTTGTTATCTTTTTTTCCTGTTTTTTTTGTTTTTTTTTCTCGGTTTCGTTTTTTGTTATTTCTCTTTTTTTCTTGCGTTCTCCCCCCCCCTCCTGCATGACTGCATATTCATCTCCTGCAGCCCCATCTCCAGTAGTTTCCCCTCCTGCAGACTAGTCTATATGTCAGCCCCTGGCAGCCCCTCTCCAGTAGTATCCCTCTGCAGGAGTGCATAGTCAGCTCCTGGCAGCCCCATCTCCAGTAGTCTCCCCTCCTGCATGACTGCATAGCCAGCTCCTGGCAGCCCCATCTCCAGTAGTCTCCCCTCCTGCATGAGTGCATAGTCAGCTCCTGGCAGCCCCATCTCCAGTAGTCTCCCCTCCTGCATGAGTGCATAGTCAGCTCCTGGCAGCCCCATCTCCAGTAGTCTCCCCTCCTGCATGAGTGCATAGTCAGCTCCTGGCAGCCCCATCTCCAGTAGTCTCCCCTCCTGCATGAGTGCATAGTCAGCTCCTGGCAGCCCCATCTCCAGTAGTCTCCCCTCCTGCAGGAGTGCATAGTCAGCTCCTGGCAGCCCCATCTCCAGTAGTCTCCCCTCCTGCATGAGTGCATAGTCAGCTCCTGGCAGCCCCATCTCCAGTAGTCTCCCCTCCTGCATGAGTGCATAGTCAGCTCCTGGCAGCCCCATCTCCAGTATCTCCCCTCCTGCAGAGTGCATAGTCAGCTCCTGGCAGCCCCATCTCCAGTAGTCTCCCCTCCTGCATGAGTGCATAGTCAGCTCCTGGCAGCCCCCAGTCCTCCAGTATGTCCTCCTGCAGCCCCCTCCATATCTCCCCTCCTGCAGGAGTGCATAGTCAGCTCCTGGCAGCCCCATCTCCAGTAGTCTCCCCTCCTGCATGAGTGCATAGTCAGCTCCTGGCAGCCCCATATCCAGTAGTCTCCCCTCCTGCATGAGTGCATAGTCAGCTCCTGCAGCCCCATCTCCAGTAGTCTCCCCTCCTGCATGAGTGCATAGTCAGCTCCTGGCAGCCCCATCCCCAGTAGTCTCCCCTCCTGCATGAGTGCATGTCAGCTCCTGG